>JAVGWO010000312.1:0-11671 GCA_034509495.1 Acestrorhynchus altus | reverse complement strand
AGAGAGAGAGAGAGAGAGAGAGAGACAGGGAGAGAGAGAGAGAGAGAGAGAGAGTGAGACAGAGAGAGAGAGGGAGAGAGAGAGAGAGAACAGAGAGAGAGAGAGAGAGAGACAGAGAGAGAGAGAGAGTGAGACAGAGAGAGAGAGAGGGAGAGAGAGAACAGAGAGAGAGAGAGAGAGAGAGAGAGAGAGACAGAGAGACAGAGAGAGAGAGAGAGAGAGAGAGAGTGAGACAGAGAGAGAGAGAGAGAAAAATATATCAGTTAAAACAGTTTCAGGTGAAACGCTGACAGACAGAAGAGTGCAGTGCTGTGTGCCTCTATGGGTCCATCATCATAAAGTTCTGATACAATATAAGTTCTTATTCTGACAAAAGTAAAAAATGTCAAAATTGGACTTTGCATGGATTTTGTGGGACAGTGACTGAATGCATTTTAAATGGTCATAAAGAGGGACATCCTGACCTGCTTTCTCCTCCACCCTTAATGCTCACTATCAACTGATTCAATCTGATCTGATCTTTGTGTTTATATACAGTATGTGGACAAACGTATTGGGACACCTGCTTATTCACTGTTTCTTCTGAAATAACAAGTAACTGTCTCTGCTGTCGAGCGAAGTCTTTTTATTAGATTCTGGAACATTACTGTCAGGATCTGTTTCCATTCAGCAACATGAGGTCAGGATGTTGGATTCACATCATCATCTCTCCACCTCATCCCAGTAGTCCTGTATGGAGCTCCATCATTCAGAGAACACGGTTCCACTGCTCCACAGCTCAATGCTGGGGGTCTTTAAACCCTCTAGTCCACACCTGCTATTAGACATGGAGACCATAGAGTCATGTGTGTTTATGTGTGATTGGATGGATATGACTACATGCTGTTGGCTTTGAATGGTGTCAGTTCGTGGTGTCTCCAACACAGCAGGTCAGTGGTAAAAACAAAGGACCGGATGTGGTTTACATTTAGAACTGCATTAAAAGTGTCAGGATTGGATCAGTCCTAATCCTCAACTCATGGACACTCTTAGTCCTGTTTTAATGCTCTTCATTGTAAGGTAAGAATATGTCTTATCTAATTCAATGTGTTCATCGGATATTAATATTCATTTCTGTAAAGTATCAATATGGAGTCACGTAAAGCACACCAACATCCTGCTTGTTAGTGTTTGACCCTCCGCAGAGAGGCTGTTATTTTTATTTGGACTCACGCGTGGCCCCCAGAGCCCATGATTCATAGCTGTCAGTAGCCCAGGGCAGAAGTGTTGGGTCACTGTGGTAACAGTCTCTCTCTGTCCCTGTCAGAACCGCCTACTGTCACCTGAAACGTCGCCTCAGCGCAGGAACACAGACCTCTGTGTGCGGACCCTGACCACAACCCTTACCCCACCGTAAACATTCCTATTTACTAAACGCTGTCGTCTGAAATAACAACACCATTCTGGTTGCAGATCAGATGTTCTATCATTCTTATTATTTTACCCCAATTTGGAGGCGTCAGTTACCCGACCTCGTCAGGACCCTCAAATGATGCTCTGAAACTTGGAGAGTGAAGCCTCCTCTGATGGAAGTGATCTCAGCCACCACCTCTTATAACTGTCCCCACTACATCACTGCTGGTCAGCAGAAGTGCTCAGAGAAAAGAGCCGGATCCCCAACTCAGATACAATGGCTAACGAATGCCCCACTCCTGTGCTGACCAGTATCTGGGTGTTGAAGTGGGAAAAGAGCGCCACCTACACACCCACAGAGAACATGGGCAAACCGGCTCTCTGTGATTCCAGCTGCCGATGGTTGTGATTTATCAAACTGAATCAAACGGAGTTAGAGATTCTGAAGAGTATCAGCACTGGGGGACAAATCAATACAAATCAAAATCACGATTCATTGGACAATTACTGAAGAATATTTTTGGTTGTCTTTCGTCCTCATGGTCCAGTGATGAGGTCTGTACTGTACATATACTGAAGTGACGAAGCTGAGACACTGTGTCTATTACCAGAGCAGATCTCTGTCATTTTAAATAACTGATGGAAACACAAACATGACTCTATTGTCTCCATGTCTAATAGCAGGTGTGGACTAGAGGGTATAAAGACCCCCAGCATTGAGCTGTGGAGCAGTGGAACTGTGTTCACCTAAACTCACAGCCCAGGCAAGGAGAACACTAATTAGAGAAGCAGCCAAGAGGCCCATGGTCACTCTGGAGGAGCTGCAGAGATCCGGAGCTCAGGTGGGGGAATCCGTCCACAGGACAACTGTTAATCATGTCCTCTGTGAAGTTTGTGGGTGTAATGTGATAAATGTGGAAATGTTCAAGGGGTATGAATACTTTCTCAAGGCACTGCAGATGACTGATATCCGTTTCGTTGAAACGGAACAGTTTGCATAAAGGTTGTAAAGACAGTGAGGAGTCAGAAAGCCAGCGTGACTTTAGTGCAGTAATCAGCCTCTGTGGCGACCTCGGCTACGGTGTTCCGCCTCCACGCTGGAGCTCAGTAATCCACTCTGTTCTGAAGGCTCTGTTTTGGCCGTTGGGTTTATGACTCAGGGTTGATGAGATTGGGGAAAGAAAAATGTCTGTCAGCCTGTTTCTGCCCTGCTGTGTCTTATCATCTGAGCTCCAATCTGCAGAACGTTCATCATGTGCTCTAAATTAAGCGTCAATATGGGAGAGAAATTTCAGAACAATGGAGACACAGAGTAACACAGAGTGAACGCTGCAGACTGGGGGTCCGACTGGGGGTCCGACTGTTGCTCAGATCATCCCTGGTGCTGAGACTGTGCTTTTCACCGTCAGATGAGGAAGAGTCAAGAGACCAGGATGAGGGAAGAGAAGATTGTTAATTTGTCTCTTGAAAGTGCTCTGTTCTCACCCTGGGCACCAACTTGTCCCCAGACCATTCTGTCTGTCCCCTTTTTATAGCTGTGGTCCAACCCCAAACAAGGTAAGGGGAGAAGCTGCCGTATGATGGTTGATTCTTCACTTCTTGGCCAGAAGGCTGTAAAACCCCCTTAAATATTAAGTCTGTGAGAACCTTAAGAAGAACCATCAGACTCTCCTAAACCTTCATAATGACATTAACAGACATTAAGAAACATACTCAACACCAGCCCAGATAGACAGCGAGAGAGAGAGACAGCGAGAGACACAGAGAGAGACAGAGAGACAGGCAGAGACAGAGACTCGCAGTGAGACAGTGTGAGACAGTAAGAGTGTGTGGGAGAGAGACAGGCAGAGACAGAGACTCGCAGTGAGACAGTCTGATGCTGTAATGAAGTGTTAAACTCACCGAGCCCCAGACAAGACACTCGCAGCCCTGACTTCCCGAGATTCCTGTGGAGAGAGAGAGAGAGAGAGAGTGTTACACCATCACAACCCAGACACTCCACCCACCTCCTCCAGCTGTCTGTCTGAGCAGGTCACTGATGCATCATCCACACCTTCACCTACAGCACCTGCAGCCTGAGAGCAGCCCAGATTAGAGGAGCTACATCTCCCACATTTATGCTCACGAAGAAACCAAACAACAGCTTCATCCAGTCAGAGGCCTCGTCTTCACCTGGTCTGGACGACACCTTTTCACCTTCACTGCAGAAACCGTGTAGGAGTCTGAGGAGCGTTAAACCCACAAACTCACACACTGTTATGTTGGGTATATACTGTATACCCTGCTCGTGAAGCCCTACCTTCACAACCCACATCTAACACACCGCAGTCAGCCAATCAGGAACTCCCCTTTGATCAGGCGGGTGATTTAGGGTTGAGTCTAATGTCTTCTAATGGAGACCCCTGGTATAAACAGTGTATATACAGTGTATTTATAGTGTAAATATGGTTTATAATCAGAGTGTGTCCATTAAAGGTTCTTTAATGAGCAGGATTCTTTGTTGTGGGGTTGATCTTGACCTGGTCTGTCTGTTTTGTGATCTAATCCCAAGCTGCTCTGACTTTGTCTCTTTCGACCCCTGCTGTGAGTGATGATCTTGGATGATGGAAAGAGTCCAGTAAAGTGACAGTAAAGCACGTACAGACCTCAGATGTTACAAATGATCTTCTAATTGTCACAGTACTCCCAGTCTCCTGTCCTGTTTAGAGGTCACCCTGGTTGAGGGCCTTTGCATCCTGACAGTATGGGCTTCTGTAGTAATGTATCCTTTCTGCAGAGCAGAGTGTTCTCCTCAAAGCTGAGCTTTAACACCGCTAATAATCAGAAGACTGGAGTTCAGAGGGCGGCTCTACACTGCCACACGTGGTTCTCCTGCTGACCCCTTTACTGCTGATCCCACAGGACTGAAGATCAATGGAAATAACTGCAGTTTAAAGTGGGCTATCGAGCATGAGCCGTAATGATCAGCGCTGCCTCAGTTAGTGCTCATCGCTTCACCGAGGAGTTCGTCACTGCTGCTGCACGCTGCCATACAGCCCTGCAGAGCACCACGCAGCATAGAACCTCTAATCCCTCTATTCTTCAGGGCTCCAGTGCTTCACCGGCAGAATGGGTTTAACCCAAATACATCCAGCCCTGAGCCCTCAGTCCAATCGGCATGCTTTAGAACGTTAAACCCTGCAGTGTGCTGAAATATACACCGATCAGCCATAACATTATGACCACTTCTCCTCTCACTGTCCACTCTATCAGCTCCTCTGATCACACAGGAGCTCTTTGTGGTTCTATAATTCAGACTGTAGTTCATCTGTTTCTCTGCAGACTTTATTCTCCTCCTTTCACCCTGATCTTCAATGATCAGGACCCCACAGGACCACCACAGAGCAGATATGATGTGGGTGGTGGGTCATTCTCAGCACTGCAGTCACACCGACATGGTGGTGGTGTGTTAGTGTGTGTTTCTGGTACGAGTGGATCAGACACAGCAGTGCTGCTGCAGAGAACTGTCCACCAAACAGAAATGTCCAGCCCACAGCATCCTGTGGGCAGCGTCCTGTGAGCACTGATTAAGGACTAGAGGACGACCAACTCAAACTGTGCAGAAACAGATGAGCTTCTGTCTCTGACTTTACATGTACAAAGTGGAGACACTCGTTAGGAGTGTCTGATAGAGTGGACAGTGAGTGGACACAGTGTTCTGCTCTGTCATTAGAAGCAGCATCCAAGCTTTTCCAGTTGAGGACATGTAGAGTACAGAGCTCATCAGTGCAGTATAAATAAATCAAAGGGGTTGATCATCTAAAGCTGGTCTTTGATTCGTCCAGAGCTCCAGTACCTCAAACGCTAAAAGGAGCTCAGTGTGAAAACGTTAAAGTGTCACGTGAACAGAGCTGCGAATGCACCACCACCTGCTGCCGCCACCACACCGCCTGTTCACACCTTTCTGCACATTATCGTTATGAAACTGACACTCATTATCTTTAACTCTCAGTTCAGTCTGTCTGATCAATCTGAACGTCTCACTCAGTCCACCCACAGAGACAGAGACAGACAGAGAGGCTGCAACAGAAAGAGCCGAGGAGTGAGATAATGAGGTGCTGCGGTGAAGAGTGAATTAAAAACAAGCTGAAAATAACTGGTGAAAAACTGGGGTAACAGAACTCCTGACTGCAGCGTCTGCACTTCAACCCCAGAGCGTCAGTCTATAAGAGCCGAGTGGACGTCCAGAGAACCTGTAACCTGTGCAGGCACTGCAGAGCCCGCATACACTATACGGACAAAAGTATTGAGACAGCTGCTCATTCACTGCTTCTTCTGAAATCAGGGGGATTAAAGAGTTTCTCCTGCTTTTGATGGAGTAACAAAAGGGTGGTGGAAGATCACTTCTCCACCTCCTCTACTCATCTCTCCTAACAGTACTGAAGCTCCATCATTCCAGAGAACACGGTTCCACTGCTCCACAGCTCAATGCTGGGGGTCTTTATACCCTCTAGTCCACACCTGCTATTAGACATGGAGACAATAGAATCATGTGTGTTTATCTGCTCCAGAGAGTCCTATTCTTTTGGCAGTACTTCTCTGCAAGGTGCAGTTTAGAATAGCTGGATGTGTTCATTAGAAAAGTGTCCACAAACTTTAGGACTGCAGTATATCTCTGTTTTAACCGTCACCTCACAGGCCGCAGTTTAGGCCCAGTCTGGATTTGTGGATGTTGTTTACAGATCAGGCGTTTTTACGCTGCTGCGGCTCGAGAACCCGAGTACCCGAGAACCCGAGGAGTGAACTGAGGTGAATTAAGATGCATCTATCTCGGAGGCACACGAGTGTGTATCGATCCTGCTCTGTTTCCTCCATCTGCATTGAGAAGTACACCCACGACGAGTCGATACGGAGGAGTGCACACCGCATACTAAATCAGCCGGACACAGAGTGGACACGGCTGTTTACCGTCTCATTTACACTGACGACAGAAAGCTTTGTCACTCTTCCACATTCACCTCCACCTGCACCTCCACCTCGGAGATAGAATCACCCACAGCCTCAACTCAACAAGTAATGTGATGCTCATTACTGTAATTTATAATACTGTACATTACTGTAATTCATAATACTGTACACATTGTAATTATAATACTGTACATTACTGTAACTATAATACCGTACATTACCGTAATTCATAATACTGTACACATAATTTATAATACCGTACATTACTGTATGTAATTTATAATACCGTACATTACTGCATGTAAATTTATAATACTGTATACTTGTAATTTATAATACTGTGTACATTACTGTAATTTATAATACCGTACATTACTGTAATTCATAATACCGTACATTACCGTAACTATACCGTACATTACTGTATGTAATCATAATACTGTACATTACTGTAATTCATAATACTGTACATTTCTGTAATTTTTAATACTGTACATTACTGTAATTTATAATACTGTACATTACTGTAATTCATAATACTGTACATTACTGTATGTAATTTTATAATAATTGTACATTACTGTAATTCATAATACCGTACATTCTTGTAATTTATAATACCGTACACGGTATGCAATTTATAATACCGTACATTACTGTAATTCATAATACTGTACATCGTATAATTTTTATAATACCGTACATTACTGTAATTCATAATACTGTACACACAGCGTAATTTATAATACTGTACATTTCTTGTAATTTATAATACTGTACATTACTGTATGTACTTATAATACTATACATTACTGTAATCTCATAATACTGTACATTGTAATTCATAATACTGTACATTACTGGTAATTTATAATACTGTACATTACTGTAATTCAATACTGTACATTACTGTAATTTATAATACTGTACATTACTGTAATTCATAATACTGTACATTACTGTATGTAATTTATAATACTGTACATTACTGTACTGGTAAATACTGCACACATTGTAATTTATAATACTGTACATTACTGTATGTAATTTATAATACTGTACATTACTGTAATTTATAATACTGTACATTACTGTAATTTATAATACTGTACATTACTGTATGTAATTTATAATACTGTACACATTGTAATTTATAATACTGTACATTACTGTATGTAATTTATAATACTGTACATTACTGTAATTTATAATACTGTACATTACTGTAATTCATAATACTGTACATTACTGTAATTCATAATACTGTACACATTGTAATTCATAATACTGTACATTGCATGTAATTTATAATACTGTACATTACTGTAATTATAATAATTGTACATTACTGTAATCTATAATACTGTACATTACTGTAATTCATAATAATTACATTACTGTAATTTATACACTGTACATTACTGCATGTAATTTTATAATAATTGTACATTACCGTAATTTATAATACTGTACATTACCGTAATCATAATACTGTACATTACTGTAATTTATAATACTGTACATTACTGTAATTTATAATACCGTACATTAATGTATGTAATTTATAATACTGTACATTATCAATTTATAATACTGTACATTACTGTAATTTATAATACTGTACATTACTGTATGTAATTTATAACACTGGTACATTACTGTAATTTATAATACTGTACACATTGTATGTAATTTATAATACTGTACATTACTGCATGTAATTTATAATACTGTACACATTGTAATTTATAATACTGTACATTACTGTATGTAATTATAATACTGTACATTACTGTAATTTATAATACCGTACACATTGCATGTAATTTTATAATACCGTATTACTACTGTAATTTATAATACTGTACATTACTGTACTTATAATACCGTACACACTGTAATTCATAATACTGTACATTACTGTAATTTATAATACTGTACATTACTGTAATTTATAATACTGTACATTACTGTAATTTATAATACTGTACATTATCATGTAATTTATAATACTGTACATTACTGTAATTTATAATACTGTACATTACTGTAATTCATAATACTGTACATTACTGTAATTTATAATACTGTACATTACTGTAATTTATAATACTGTACATTACTGTATGTAATTCATAATCCAGCAGTGACACTGAGGGGTTTAAACACTCCAGTAGCACTGCTGTGTCTGATCCACTCGTACCAGCAACACACACTAACACACCACCACCATGTCAGTGTGACTGCAGTGCCTATATATATATATGTGTGTGTGTGTCTGTGTGTGTGTGCATGTGAGTGTGTGTGTGTTTGTGCATATGTGTGTGTGTGTGTGCATGTGTGTTTGTGCGTGTGTGTGTTTGTGTGTGTGTGTGTGTAAAAATAGAAGTGAGAAATATTCAGCACTTTTAAAGTGATTTATTTTGAAGGGTTTTGTTTTAAACACTGAGATTTATCATCTTTTCTACTCAAATCTCAACATAATATTTCTAATATTCAGAGATTCTGGTTTTTCTGATCTATAATCCAAACCGATCAACATTATTCCTCCTCTTTCTCTGATCAACAAGAGTGATCAGTGAAGGAACTCCAGACCTCGTTAGAACAGAAACACAGTAAAGAGCAAGAGGAATTTCTCATTCTGAAGAAAGCAGCTGAGATCTTCAGAGCTGGTCTGAAGAACAAAGCTCAGTTCCAGATTCTCCTGGAAGCCCCCAGCCAAGGTGTGTTCAATTCCATCAGCAGCACACCTGATTTAACATCACTAAGCACTGATTTACCAAAGCAGGTGCTGATGAGACTATAAATAGGAGAACTTTGGAGATGTTTAATGAACACAGTGATGGAGAAGCTCCACTTTCTGTAGGAATGTTCTTAGTGTTTAACCTCACTGAGTGGATATGATCTACATTCTCATTTAAACAGGGGACTAACACTTTTGCTGAAACCGTGGTCTGAAGTACCAGCTGACTGCCTGACGGGCTGGTCCTGATGAGGTGAGGGTTCAGATCCAGTTCAGATCTGTCAGACTGTAAATGAGAAGCTGTGTGTAATTGGACGGCGTGGCGGCTGGATCAGGCTCTGCTGGTGACGGAGCATCTTGGTGGTGTTATGGTTGAAAGTGGGTCACATTCGGTGGGTGTGTGGAACCCGGCTGTGCGAGCGAGAGGTTTCAGCTCGTCATTCGTTTGACAGCCAGATGCTGGAATGTCGGGGTGTTCGGAGAACTGCTGCAGGAGAGATCCTAACTGGGTCACACATTCTGACTCCTCAGATCTCCCTGAGATTCAGACCAACTCTATGCTCTGTGTGTGTGTGTGTGTGTGTGTGTGTGTGTGTGTGTCTCATTACTCTGTGTTATGAGATGGTCTCTGTTAAACGGAATAGGTAACGAGTTCAGGAGACTCTCGGGAAAGGCAGCAAGCGTAGAGAACCATGACTGAGAGAGAGACTCTGCCTGTGTCCCAGATCAGAACACTGGAGAGGTGAACAAGGCTATGATTAGAGAGAGAGAGAGAGAGAGAGAGAGAGAGAGAGAGAGAGAGAGAGAGTGTGTGTGTGTGTGTGTGGTGGGGGGTGAATACACATACAGAAGTGTATATCAGTATGACATCGGGTTCCTGCAGATGGTGTTTTAGGGGTGGAGTGTTGATAGAGCGTCCAATAGCGTCCACACATTTTCAATCAGGGACAGGTCTGGAGATGAGACCGGCCACGGCGTCGTATCTGTGTCTTCAAGACGAGATCTTGAGACGGCAGCAGTGTGTGGACGAGCGTCGTCCTGTTGGAATAGAGGTCCGGAGTGTGTGATTATTCGGCAAAATATTACAGTGTGTAGTAAATCATTGCTCGCTTCGTGGAACAGCAATCAGCTTCATCTGACCAGATCATATGGATCTGTACACCTTACAGAACCTGCTGCACATCATCAATTAATACAAGGGAACCAATTCCACTGGCAGCCAACACCACACCACCACCTCCACCAAGCTTCACACAATCAGCTTTCCTTCTCAATACTTGACTCTCCTTGTGACTCCGGTACAAGTTGATCTCTGTCTCGTTTTTTTCCTGAAGAACTTTAAAGTCATATCATTGTGTAAATTGACTATGAAAGGATGTTGCCGAGGGCGACGCCCACGCCTGTAGGAGATATGAGGTGTTATCTTGTGAGGGAGGTTGAACTCTGGCCCGTGTGCTCATGGCAAGTAGACTGCATTATGGAGGCAAAGTGGGTGCAGATGAATGGAACATTCCATTTCCAAGGGTTGGATGGCATTTAACTCTCCTGCCACGTGAATCAGGAAAACATCATAAGAAGGCATCACCACCCACAATGGACAGCGCAGTGGTCATTCATCTCAGTTGTTTTCGGGTGTGTTCTGAGCCATTTTGAGGTTTCTGATCTCAGAGTTACAGCCCATCGTTCGAAAAGGAAGAAACGAGGATACAGTGTCCAGTCGGCACAGGAGCGTTAGGGCTGGACCGTGGAGTGATGGGAAGACGTTTCCTGGTCAGATGAACTCAGCGTCCTTTCACGTCTTTCTGAAGGAAGGATGTGTCTTCAGAAACGCGTCTGAGGAGCCGTCCAGTACAAGCTGGGGGCAGTAGTGTGATGATGTGAGAGAAAGCCTTCCTGGCACACTTCAAGGCCCTCTGGTCAGACACTGACCTTTGATGAAGGGTTAGAAGACAGCTCAAACAGATGGTCTCTCAGTCTCTCACTGTAGTCTAGCTGACTGATAAAGTGGACGTTTACTGTAGACCAGTGTGTGTAAATCCAGCTCCTGGGGATCCGCAATATTACAGTGTGTTTAATTTTAGTTTTCTGTTACATAAGAACAGAATAAGTGAAGTGAAGAACAACAAAAAGGAGTCAACCGCAGGGAGCTCCACTTCGGTACACACTGTTCTGCTCATCACCACTGACTTCATCTATCAGAGACAGGGTCAGGAGTGTGGGAACGTTGTTGTGTGGAATGAGTTGTGTATGTGTTTTGAATTATAATAGTACCGTCCTCGCTCGTACTGAATGCTCTTCTCTCGGAGTCGCTCCTCTAATCCATCTAACAGACTTCTGATCATGATTTACACAGACTTACTCTAAGAGTGTGTGTCGTTAAGATACCAGCACAGCTCTGACGGAGCAAACACAACCTGAAGGGGAGTACTGTACACACACCGACACATTAAACTCCACCCACTCACTGCACAGCCTGCAGCTCCTTCTCCAGCTCCTTACACACACCGACACATTAAACTCCACCCACTCACTGCACAGCCTACAGCTCCTTCTCCAGCTCCTTACACACACCGACACATTAAACTCCAC
>JAVGWO010000311.1:0-11714 GCA_034509495.1 Acestrorhynchus altus | reverse complement strand
GTGTGTGTGTGTGTGTGTGTGTGTGTGTGTGTGTGTGTGTGTGTGTGAGAGAGAGAGAGAGAGAGAGAGAGAGAGAGAAACTGGCCTTTGGTTGGAACTCTCCGGTCCACCTTAAAAGTCGCAGCAGTCCCGTATCAGCGCCTCGGGCTCCCTTATAGAACTGCAGCACCATTTAAGGTGGACCGGAGAGTTCCAAACCACAACCAGTTAAAAACTCAAAATGTAGAGTTTTTCCTGACATGTCGAGCTTTGTTAAGGTTCTAGATATCCAGAAGGCTCTCTAAACCATCATCTTTGTTCCTGCAATATATGTTAAACACATGCATTACAGAGAGAAACACAGCCACCTGTTGGGGGTTCTTGCCAGTCGGTTTGGTGGTGATGTGCAGCTGAACCAGCATTTTAGGGTCTCAGTTCCTATTTAAGGAACCTGCACCTTTGCATTGTATGCAAGTGTCCCCTTTCCTTCACTAGGGCCCCCTTTTAAAGGGGTTTCTGAATAAAGGTTTCAGACCTAAAGTCACCCAAAGTGGTTTTACATTGAAGAACTCTAATCTGGAGACCTGGGGCAGGTCTGGTTTATTGTGACTGAAGATCTGAAAGCTCCCTCACACGCAGTTGTTACAGCAGTGCAGGATTAATGCGACTGAGATGCTGTTTTACCGTACCATAGTTGATTTGGGGTCTGTATTCCATTCTTGGTCAGATTTGCACCACCGTTACATATAATCCATCCATCCATCCATCCATTTTCCTCCGCTTATCCGGGGCCGGGTCGCAGGGGCAGCAGTCTAAGCAGGGATGCCCAGACTTCCCTCTCCTACATATAATCCTTTGGGTTTTATATAAAACATAGGTATGTTTAGTCGTCACAGCATTGCATCTGTAATGCGACCGTTTTCAACAAAAAGAGCCGATCAGTTTGCTGGCCACATACTTTCAGACCGATGCTAGAATTCCTTTCTCCAAAAAAAACGTCAGCCGGGAAGCTCATCCTTGGATCATTGAGCACTTGTGCACGTGCATTTAGAAGTTTAGAGGAGGTCACGTTACGTTCGCTTGTAAAAGTTAAGAGTGCATTTTAATGTCACCTGAAAGCCCACTATCCTGAACGTTCTGTGAGTAGTGTGTGTATTTCTATTTATATGCTTTACCATTCTTCACTGTAATGAGAACCTTGAGCCCACACACACACACACACACACACACACACATATTTACACACACATCCTTTAGCTTTGTGATTTACACCCAGTTCCTGTTTGCCTGCGGGGGTCAGTGTGGGAATTCGGGCCTAGACCACCGCACTGTAGGAATGATCGAGACAGTGAGGGAGTTTATCCTGACTAGTGTTTTCTCTCCCGCCGGACGTCCTCATTGCTGGCTGGCCTTTGCACAGTTGCCATGACTACAGGGGTGAAGGGGGGAAAAAAGCAACTGACCAGAGAATCCCACCAGTTTAATAGTATTTTCAGATTTAAAATCCAATCATGTAACTGAGAACGTCATCCGCATATTAAACCCGGGCTGCCTCGACTGGTGGGGGTGATCGATGATGTTCTTTCGAAAAAAGAAGCTGGTATTAGATTAATAATTCCTGTGTATGTGAGGACGGTCGTTTTCCAATCCAATCATTGGTTGGCTCCGTTCAGTACTGCAGTTTAACCTTTAGAACACTAGGTCTGTAGGATGTTCTCGTAGGGATGCTGTTTTATTCACCGAAGACATCAGAAAAGTGTTTTTAGGAGACAGTCACACATACCAGATATTATATTCAGGAGATTGTAGGCTACTCAGATATTTTCATTTGAGATGAAAACTGTGACATTGTTAGCCCCGCCCCCTCTCTCTGATCAGTCAGAGTCTGTATGCAGGTTGAGCATCAGCCCCGCCCCCTCTCTCTGATCAGTCAGAGTCTGTATGCAGGTTGAAGCATCAGCCCCGCCCCCTCTCTCTGATCAGTCAGAGTGTGTATGCAGGTTGATCGTCAGCCCCGCCCCCTCTCTCTGATCGATCCAGGAGTCTGTGTATGCAGGTTGAGCATCAGCCCGCCCCTCTCTCCCCATTCAGTCAGAGTCTGTATGCAGGATGATCATCGCCCGCCCCTCTCTCTGATCAGTCAGAGTCTGTATGCAGGTGGAGCATCAGCCCCGCCCCCTCTCTCTGATCAGTCAGTGTCTGTATGCAGGTGGAGCATCAGCCCCGCCCCCTCTCTGTTCGGTTGGTATTGGTATTACAGCATTTCTGCAGCGTCCTGTGTTGATTCTCTGATGTCCAGGTGTTCTGCGATTTCTTGCAGTAATTATGGTGCTCCTGTACAGGACAGTGCTATTTGCCCTGCATATATGACCCCCATAACAACGTGTGGGAACCAGCGTCGGCATTTCATGTGTGAATGGCGTGACCATCTCTCGGCGGCTGGAAGGAAAGCCCAAGAAGGGTCATTGGAAGGATAGAAGGAGAGGAAGCAGGCATGCAGGGCGAGCAGGTGGCTACCCGTGGGTTCTGCCCGCTGGCATTTCGTCCTGCTCATCGTTCTTTTCGTGTACGTGGCGACCAGACCTGGAGCGGTCCAGTAGAAGCAGAAGAACCGTCCATCCCTTCGGGAGCCCTCTCTCTTTCTCTCTCTCTCCCTCTTTCCCCCTCTCCCCCTCCTCCACCTCTCCCCCTCCTTTTTACTGTTCATGGATGAAAAAAAAAACATGGCAATAATCTCACCATAAGCCTATTAAGAACAGCAATGTTCACAAACACCAACAGAAACCCATCTTGAGCTGCGATTGGTCAGAGGGCTCAGCACAGTGAACACTGTGAGTGGCCAGAGGGCTCATTTGCATATTGCAGCATTCTGCAATAACAGTATTATGACCCTGTGCAACCTTGTCTCACTGTGTTCCAAATGGATTTCTGTTGGACAGCTAAATCCTGCTGGTTCTAGTGTCCTATTTAATTATTGTTTAGACACCTCATTTGCATGTTCCATAAGCTTTCTGATGGCCGTATCATAACGGTCAGTGTTGCAATAATAATGAACAAACAACGCATCATGCAGTCTTATTGGGCGTGTCCCAAAACACTCACCTAGCACACCGTTTTGTGATTGGGTAGAGGTGGTCATGTAATGCACAAAGACTTCTGATGTCAACAATCCAAGACCTTTATCACTGTGATGTTTAACAGTGTTGTGAAGCCCTGTCAGGCTGTGTCCCCAAATGACTGAATGTTGAACATTTTAGTGATCTATTTTTCCTTGAGATGGAGCTGCATTTGCAGCTTTCTGCAAGATCAATATTTATAGGCCAATATAAGTGATAAATGACAAGTGATATATTGTGCAGCCCTCTACTGGCTGTGTTCATATCGCGTCTATTGGATATCTGAGTGCAATATCTGGTGTAATTGCACAGTTGTGTGGTTGTTAGAGGGCTCATTTGCATCAAGCTTCCTGCAGTATCACTTTTTTCAAAAGGCCATATATACTGCGATATTATAAGAAATGATATATACGTGCCCTCTCTGGCTGGAGTCCCAAAAGGCTCTGTGGGTAATATTGTGATGGTTCGTGAACGATTGGTTGTGCAGCTTTATCTGGACGTGTACCAAATGGCTCCCTGTTGGACGACTAGTGCTCTTGTTTGTGTGTAAAAGCCATTAGTTACTGTCCTGACATACACAGTACATAGAGAGGGTTGTCTGTCTGTTTGTCTCTCTCTCCCTCCCTCCTTCCCGACAGCAGACAGTCAGCGGACAGACAGCTTTAAAGTGGAGAGTGACCGGGTGAAGGATTTGGGTACTCCGTCGTTACGCACCTCTGCGGCGGACTGACTGGTGGACATGTGTCTACAGGGTTTCCACTTTCATGCCAAAGCACCTGAGATGCTCATCGGGAACAGCACTAGGACCCCATGAATGCTCCAGTGATTCAAAACAGCAGGACACACACACACACACACACAGCTTGAGGCCTGTTTTTAAGCGAGGACGAGACCCTTTAGAGACCCTTTGGCTCCACAAGGAAGGGTTGACTTGCCACTAATAGAACAAAATCCAGTTGAAAAGTCCAGTTTACAGTCTTCCTCTATCTAAGGGGAATTCCACCCCACTGTTCAAACTGTCTTCATGTCTGAAAGTTAAGACATGAACAGCTCTGTCCTAGAGAGCGTCGAATGGTTCACAGTGGTGGATGGGCGCAGGGGTCTGAGCCTCAGCTCCCTCTGGGGAACCTTATTTCACCTAATGATTATGAGTGTGACTGACACATTGGGCTCTTTTCTGGTTTCGAGCTGGGAGGGAAACCTGTTCAGGTGGCTTTTTCCTCACAGACGTGGTTTGGAGTGGACCCATTTTCCTTCGCAGCGCTGAGCGTCAGGGAACCTGTTACCGGACACTTCCACGACAGCCGCCACTTGGGTGTAGCGGGTGATTTCTTGGCGGTTCCTCAAATACCCCGTTTACCCTGAATTTGGGTCAACAACTCACATTATTGGTGCAATGTACACTGTTGCGTACATTGTCACGGCAACTAACGCCTGCTTCCATTCATCACCACTGTAAACTAATCACAGTCGGTCAATTTCTCTACAGTGAAGCACAATTTTACACCAGCCCCCCCGAGCTCAACCTCTGAATTTAGAAAAGTGGGTGGAGTTCCCCCTCTTTTACCTTATCGTGACCAGTCAGTGCAGTGTAAAGGGCTAATGGACTAACGACGTGTGTTTTGATTTATAACCAGTGAATGAACTGTGCTGATGGGGGGGTTGGTTTGGCGTACATCGCACTTCAAAGACCACCAGGCCAAAGTGTTGGAAAATGTGCCGACTGTATCGTTCCACCACCCCATTAAACCAAACGACTGTCCTTCAGTTCTCAACACACGTTTTATATATACACACACCCACACTATTGGCCATAACATTAGAACCGCCTGCCTAGTACCACATAGGTTCACTACTGTCACCAAAACTGACCATCTGAGACATGGACTTCTACCACTGAAGGTGTCCTGTGGTGTGTGGCACCAAGACTACTGTTACAGCAGGTTCTATAATTAAGGGGTGTCGAAGTGTGTCCATGATGGGCCAAGCAGAAGCACTTGTGGTCAGTTGTTTGAAGACTTTCCAGTTGATTTAAAGTGTGTGGAGCCCAGGGCTCCTTACCGCACCATCACTGTTCCATTGTGGATACGGTCTGACATCCCTGATCCAAGTTGTGTGAGGTAGGACCTACATGAGCGTGGTTCTAATGTTGTGGCTAATTGCTGTGTGTGCGTGCGCACGAGTGTGTGCCTGTGCATCTCAAACAATTCGAATATCACGTTTTCTGTTCATAATTTAATGCATGAAGGTAATATTTTATATTCATCACATGTAAAGTGAACTATTTCAATCCTTTTTTCTGCTACTGTTCACCAGCAGTTTGGTTTGTAGCTCGTGAAAGAATATTTCGTTCTGAGTTTGAATAAATGAAGCAGACAGAACGTTTTAACCAAAAGGCCTGAAATCTGTCACTTTAAATGTCAAGAATATCATATAAGTTTTTCCTTTTTAAATTAAATTATGTGGTTATATATTAAGATTGATTCTATTTTGAGTTTTGGCACCTCCCTCCAAAAACGCAAACGTTTAAATATTTTTTGTGCATGTTTATTTATGTGCTTCTTATAGATGTAGTGTTTACTGGGTGCCAAACGTTTGCATTCAGCTGTTTTGAAGTCTGTATTTCTAATGTGCAGTTCTGTAAAGAGTGCCTTCATCAGTGTTTCTGACTGAATGTAAAATTAAATGTACAATCCCACACTAAAACCTTACCCCACTTCCCACCTGCAAGCTTTCCCAGCTGGCCTTGGTTCAGAAAAGTGCCTTAAAGACTTTAAACTCTTATGAAATAAAGAGTGTAAGAGTTGTTGTGTGTTATTGTGTTATTTTGTGCTCCAAAAGCAGGGGTTTTAAGGTATTTTGTTCCTACTATCGAAAGCATGATCCATTAGCTGGTATTAAAGATCACCAGCAGTGTAGTTACTGAAACTGTATCAGAAACACAGTCCGGTAGCTGGTGTTAAAGATCAGCAGCAGTGTAGTTACTGAAACTGTATCAGAAACACAGTCCGGTAGCTGGTGTTAAACAGTGTAGTTACTGAAGCTGTATCAGAAACACAGTCCGGTGGCAGTATTAAGCAGTGTAGTTACTGAAACTGTATCGAAGCCTTACAGTCCGGTGGCGGTGTTAAACGGTGTAGTTACTGAAACTGTATCAGAAACACAGTCGGTGGCATTATTAAACGTTAGTTACTGAAACTGTATCAAACACAGTCGATAGCGATGATAAACAGTGTAGTTACTGAAACTGTATCCAGAAACACAGTCGATGCTTGAGTATTAAAGATCAACAGTGTAGTTACTGAAACTGTATCGAAAACGCACAGTCCGGTAGCGGTATTAAAGATCAGCAACCTTGGTGTAGTTGCTGAAACTGTATCAGAAACACCAGATCCCGGTAGCGGTATTAAGATCAGTAACAGTGTAGTTACTGAAACTGTATCAGAAACACAGTCCGGTAGCCGGTATTAAAGATCAGCAGTGTAATTACTGAAACTGTATCAGAAACACAGTCCGGTGGCGGGTGATAAGCAGTGTCAGTTACTGAAACTGTATCAGAAACACAGTCGATGCTTGATGATAAACAGTGTAGTTACTGAAACTGTATCGAAACACAGTCCGGTGGCGGTGTAAAGATCAACAGTGTAGTTACTGAAACTGTACTAAGAAACGCACAGTCCGGTAGCCGTGACAAAGATCAGCAGCAGTGTAGTTACTGAAACTGTATTAGAAACACAGTCGATGGCATTAAACAGTGTAGTTACTGGCTGTATCAGAAACTTTGATCCGGTAGCCATTGTTAAAGATCAGCAGTGTAGTTACTGAAACTGTATCAGAAACACAGTCCGGTAGCCGGTATTAAACAGTGTAGTTACTGAAACTGTATCCAGAAACACAGTCGGTAGCGGTGTTAAACGTGTAGTTACTGCTGAAACTGTATCGAAACACAGTCGGTAGCGGTATTAAAGATCAACAACAGTGTAGTTACTGAAACTGTATCCGAAACACCAGTCCGGTGGCGATATTAAGATCAACGGTGTAGTTACTGAAACTGTATCAGAAACACAGTCCGGTAGCGGTATTAAAGATCAGCAGCAGTGTGGTTACTGAAACTGTATCAGAAACACTGTCCGGTGAGTATTAAGGAATCAGCAGCAGTGTAATTGTACGTGCAGGCTGCTGGTCTTCATCCTTTAAAGGCTGAGAATGGAAAGGAGGTTAAATTGGTGCACTGTCCTTTTAAGGGCTCCTTTAAGGGGATGTTCTCCGGTTAGTCGGTGTTGATCACAGCTCTCTGCAAAATCAGAACATCCAATGAAGACCCGAACCGCGAGCTTTTCTTGCAGGAAGGCTGTCCCGCGTTGTCCGCACTGTCTCGCCGGTATCCTGCGTGGTTTCCGGTTTAACCGGAACCGGACTGAAGCTGCCGGAGAGACTGAAGAAGATTATTCCGACCAGCGGCATCAAACACCTCCTTTACCTGCGTGTCCGTGTCCGTGTGTGTGTGTGTGTGTGTGTGTGTGTGTGTGTGTGTGTGTGTGTGTGTGTGTGTGTGTGTGTGTGTGTGTGTGTGTGTGTGTGTTTAGTGCTACTCGACGTCGCAATGACTAGTGAATGGAGTCAAACAACTCGGTAAACCTTTTTACTCTCTTCTGTCCCGTGTTCCTCTGTCGTGTCCCTCTCTTCCCCATCGGTCCTTTGTCTGTGTCTCTCTGTACCCCATCGTTCTCTGTGTCCTCTCTCTGTCGGTCCCTTGTGTCTCTCCATCCCTGTCTTTTTGTATCTTCTGTCCTTGTTTTTGTCTCTTGTCTCTCTGTGGCCTCGCTCTCGCTGTTTGTCTCTCTTAGTATGGTGTTGTAATTTAGTGTACTGTTCTGTAGTTTAGTGTGCTGTTCTGTAGTTTAGTGTACTGTTCTGTGGTTAGTATGGTGTTGTAGTTTGATGTGTACTGTTCTGCAGATTTAGTGTACTGTTCTGTAGTTAATTATGGTGTTGTACTGCTGTAGGTAATTAATGGTGTTTATTGTACTGTTCTGTAGTTAGTAACTATGGTGTTGTAATTTAGTGTACTTTATTCTGTTGTTTAATTAATACTGTTCTGTGGTTAAGGTGTGTGTTCTGTAGTTAGTATGGTGTTGTAGTTTGAGTGTAGTGTTCTGTAGTTAGTATGGTGTTGTAGTTTAGTGTAGTGTTCTGTAGTTTAGTGTAGTGTTCTGTAGTTAGTATGGTGTTGTAGTTTAGTGTAGTGTTCTGTAGTTAGTATGAGGGTGTTGTAGTTTAGTGTTCTGTAGTTTAGTGTAGTGTTCTGTTTGGTGCAGTGTTCTGTAGTTAGTATGGTGTTGTGAATTTGAGTGTACTGTTCTGTTGTTTTGATGTACTGTTCTGTAGTTTAGTGTAGTGTTCTGTAGTTAGTATGGTGTTGTAGTTTAGTGTAGTGTTCTGTAGTTAGTATGGTGTTGTAGTTTAGTGTAGTGTTCTGTAGTTTAGTGTAGTGTTCTGTAGTTTAGTGTAGTGTTCTGTAGTTAGTATGGTGTTGTAATTTAGTGTACTGTTCTGTAGTTAGTATGTTGTTGTGGTTAGTATGTTGTTGTAATTTAGTGTACTGTTCTGTAGTTTAGTTTACTGTTCTGTAGTTTAGTGTACTGTTCTGTAGTTAGTAATAATTGTTGTAATTTAGTGTACTGTTCTGTAGTTTAGTGTAGTGTTCTGTAGTTAGTATGGTGTTGTAGTTTAGTGTAGTGTTCTGTAGTTTAGTGTAGTGTTCTGTAGTTTAGTGTAGTGTTCTGTAGTGTAGTGTAGTGTTCTGTAGTGTAGTGTAGTGTTCTGTAGTGTGAGTGTAGTATGTTGTAATTTAGTGTACTGTTCTGTAGTTAGTTTTGTTGTTGTAGTTTAGTGTTTTGCTTTCTGTAGTTTAGTGTACTGTCATAGTTTGATGTACTGTTCTGTAGTTTAGTGTACTGTTCTGTAGTTAGTATGGTGTTGTAGTTTAGTGTACTGTTCTGTAGTTTAGTGTAGTGTTCTGTAGTTTAGTGTACTGTTCTGTAGTTAGTATGGTGTTGTAGTTTAGTGTACTGTTCTGTAGTTTAGTGTACTGTTCTGCGTTAGTATGGTGTTGTAGTTTGAGTGTACTTGTACCTTGGTTTGAGTGTGCCTGTTCTGCTAGTTAGTATGGTGTAGTTTAATTAATAACGCTGTTCTGTAGTTTAGTGTGCTGTTTCTGTAGTTAGTATAATGAATTGTAATTTGGTGTAGTGTTCTGTAGTTTAGTGTACTGCTCTGTAGTTAGTATGGTGTAATTTAGTGTAGTGTTCTGTAGTTTAGTGTACTGCTCTGTAGTTTAGTGTAAT
This sequence comes from Acestrorhynchus altus, assembly GCA_034509495.1. Classification (NCBI taxonomy): domain Eukaryota; kingdom Metazoa; phylum Chordata; class Actinopteri; order Characiformes; family Acestrorhynchidae; genus Acestrorhynchus; species Acestrorhynchus altus. Next base: position 2,272 of record JAVGWO010000311.1, on the reverse strand, counting down.
GTTCTGTAGTTAGTATGGTGTTGTAGTTTAGTGTACTGTTCTGTAGTTTAGTGTACTGTTCTGTAGTTTAGTTTGTAGACGAGATGGTGGGGGAATAGTCAGGGGGTTATCTTGATTCTGAAAGGTCGCACGTACAGATCAGGTTCAGCCGGTTCCTCTGGATTTCAGATGATCTGTCTGAAAAATCGCAGCTTTATGTGGGTTTATGTTTCTCTGGACCTCCATTAGAGAGGCAGCCTTTAGAACCTTTAGAACTAAAGGTTTCCACAGTTACCTTCTCTACCCCAAATTAGTCTACCTGCTTAGTTCTCTTTGGTTTGGTCCATAGACTCACCTTTACCTAGAACATGGAGTGAAATTTGATAGCAGAGCTTACTGTGCTTTATTGCTCTTGTGATGTTGATGATGGTGCACCTGTTTTGACCTTTTGACCTCTGTCCCGGAGCAGATATGGAGGTAATGACCCCTCTGATGGAGGAGGTGGGAGGAGAGGAGAACTCGGACGAGGAGAGTGGCCCCGAGCGTCAGCAACACGGCATCACGTGAGTGTTCCACCGGCAGGTCTCAGAGAGATGATCAGAATGTGCTAGAACGTGGTTTCTGTGGAGATGAATTACCATTTGTACTGGTTAAATGGAGTTCAAGTCCGCTTGACTGGATCTCTCGTCTGCTCGGGTTTGATTCAGTCTAGTCTGATTGTTTACAGTTGGTTTGAGCTCTAGTCTGATTGGTAGTAGCAACCAGTATCTGATTGGCTCCTACAAAAAAGGTGGATAGCGCTGTTGCTTCACAGCAAGAAGGACCTGGGTTTGATCCCCAGGTGGGACGACCTGGGAAGTTTCTGTGTGGAGTTTGCATGTTCTCTACTCTAAAGTGGCCCTTAGTGTGTAAATGTGTGTGTGTGAGCCCTATGATGGACTAGCGCCCTGTCTGGTGCGCAGTGAGGTGCCCTGATTGTCCGTGGTGCGCAGTGAGGTGCCCTGATTGTCCGTGGTGCGCAGTGAGGTGCCCTGATTGTCCGTGGTGCACAGTGAGGTGCCCTGAATGTCCGTGGTGCACATTGAGGTGCCCTGGTTGCCCGTGGTGCGCGGTGGGGTTCTCTGGATTGCCCGTGGTGCACAGTGAGGTGCTCTGGTTGCCCGTGGTGCGCGGTGGGGTCCTCGTGCCGTGGTAAACGTTCATACCTGAGAGACATCATGTCTGAGTTGTGAGTCAGACATCCACAGATATTTCATTGACTGAAATGAAGAGGCGCGTATGCACACTGCCACCTCTCCTCCACCAGAGGGCAGCACTGAGCCAGTCAGACCAGACTGTGGTGCTGGTGTGTGGCTGGTTCCACTGGTTATTACATACGTACGAGGTAATGTCTTTGGGGGGCCTTTAAACACCTCTTACCCTGACTGGAGGTGTTCTGTAATTTTGAATACGCTCGCTTTTGTGGTTCCTGACACTGTATGACTTTGTTATCTAGAACACGGATTGAAGTGCAGTAGAATCTAAAGGGAGTAGCAGCCGTCAGCTGTGTTTACCTTTGCCCCTTCTCCCCCCTCTGTTTCAGGTTCACGCAGACTCTGCTGCACCTGTTAAAGGGCAATATCGGTACAGGTTTACTGGGATTGCCGCTGGCGGTGAGGAATGCTGGGATAGTGGTGAGTTGGCCGTTATGTTTATGGAGCGTGAGATAAATGACCCAGTCTGACCAGTATTTACTGTAAACACTCGGACATTTCCCTGAACGTTTGTGTTCATAAAACAGAAAATGTCATAATTCATGTTTACACAAGCCTTCAGCAGCCGTTTATCGCATACAAGACGGAGAGTAGACTGATATATGCAAATGAGCTCTGTTCTGATTGGCTTGACTACTGTGCCTTGTTCTAGGGCCTCAAACACTATGATCACCTCCTTGCTGGTCTCATTGTCCATTATATCCGCTCCTCTGACCAGTGTGTGGCTTAGTGGTTTCCACATATTGTGTGTGTGTGTGTGTGTGTGTGTGTGTGTGTGTGTGTGTGTGTGTGTGTGTGTGTGTGTATGTGTGTAGTTGGGTCCGATCTGTTTGGTGGTGATGGGCGTGGTCTGTGTTCACTGCATGCACATCTTGGTGACCTGCAGCCACCAGCTGAGTGAGAGGTGAGACTCCTCCTCCTTCCCCACCCCACCAATCACACGTGACTGCTTACGAACTTTTGTTTAATTTGCTTTGTTTTGTTTACCATCTGCACACACACACACACACACACACACACACACACACACACACACACAC
>JAVGWO010000310.1:0-11716 GCA_034509495.1 Acestrorhynchus altus | reverse complement strand
GTGTGTGTGTGTGTGTGTGTGTGTGTGTGTGTGTGTGTGTGTGTGTGAGAGAGAGAGAGAGAGAGAGAGAGAGAGAGAGAAACTGGCCTTTGGTTGGAACTCTCCGGTCCACCTTAAAAGTCGCAGCAGTCCCGTATCAGCGCCTCGGGCTCCCTTATAGAACTGCAGCACCATTTAAGGTGGACCGGAGAGTTCCAAACCACAACCAGTTAAAAACTCAAAATGTAGAGTTTTTCCTGACATGTCGAGCTTTGTTAAGGTTCTAGATATCCAGAAGGCTCTCTAAACCATCATCTTTGTTCCTGCAATATATGTTAAACACATGCATTACAGAGAGAAACACAGCCACCTGTTGGGGGTTCTTGCCAGTCGGTTTGGTGGTGATGTGCAGCTGAACCAGCATTTTAGGGTCTCAGTTCCTATTTAAGGAACCTGCACCTTTGCATTGTATGCAAGTGTCCCCTTTCCTTCACTAGGGCCCCCTTTTAAAGGGGTTTCTGAATAAAGGTTTCAGACCTAAAGTCACCCAAAGTGGTTTTACATTGAAGAACTCTAATCTGGAGACCTGGGGCAGGTCTGGTTTATTGTGACTGAAGATCTGAAAGCTCCCTCACACGCAGTTGTTACAGCAGTGCAGGATTAATGCGACTGAGATGCTGTTTTACCGTACCATAGTTGATTTGGGGTCTGTATTCCATTCTTGGTCAGATTTGCACCACCGTTACATATAATCCATCCATCCATCCATCCATTTTCCTCCGCTTATCCGGGGCCGGGTCGCAGGGGCAGCAGTCTAAGCAGGGATGCCCAGACTTCCCTCTCCTACATATAATCCTTTGGGTTTTATATAAAACATAGGTATGTTTAGTCGTCACAGCATTGCATCTGTAATGCGACCGTTTTCAACAAAAAGAGCCGATCAGTTTGCTGGCCACATACTTTCAGACCGATGCTAGAATTCCTTTCTCCAAAAAAAACGTCAGCCGGGAAGCTCATCCTTGGATCATTGAGCACTTGTGCACGTGCATTTAGAAGTTTAGAGGAGGTCACGTTACGTTCGCTTGTAAAAGTTAAGAGTGCATTTTAATGTCACCTGAAAGCCCACTATCCTGAACGTTCTGTGAGTAGTGTGTGTATTTCTATTTATATGCTTTACCATTCTTCACTGTAATGAGAACCTTGAGCCCACACACACACACACACACACACACACACATATTTACACACACATCCTTTAGCTTTGTGATTTACACCCAGTTCCTGTTTGCCTGCGGGGGTCAGTGTGGGAATTCGGGCCTAGACCACCGCACTGTAGGAATGATCGAGACAGTGAGGGAGTTTATCCTGACTAGTGTTTTCTCTCCCGCCGGACGTCCTCATTGCTGGCTGGCCTTTGCACAGTTGCCATGACTACAGGGGTGAAGGGGGGAAAAAAGCAACTGACCAGAGAATCCCACCAGTTTAATAGTATTTTCAGATTTAAAATCCAATCATGTAACTGAGAACGTCATCCGCATATTAAACCCGGGCTGCCTCGACTGGTGGGAGTGATCGATGATGTTCTTTCGAAAAACGATTCTGGTATTAGATTAATAATTCCTGTGTATGTGAGGACGGTCGTTTTCCAATCCAATCATTGGTTGGCTCCGTTCAGTACTGCAGTTTAACCTTTAGAACACTAGGTCTGTAGGATGTTCTCGTAGGGATGCTGTTTTATTCACCGAAGACATCAGAAAAGTGTTTTTAGGAGACAGTCACACATACCAGATATTATATTCAGGAGATTGTAGGCTACTCAGATATTTTCATTTGAGATGAAAACTGTGACATTGTTAGCCCCGCCCCCTCTCTCTGATCAGTCAGAGTCTGTATGCAGGTTGAGCATCAGCCCCGCCCCCTCTCTCTGATCAGTCAGAGTCTGTATGCAGGTTGAAGCATCAGCCCCGCCCCCTCTCTCTGATCAGTCAGAGTGTGTATGCAGGTTGATCGTCAGCCCCGCCCCCTCTCTCTGATCGATCCAGGAGTCTGTGTATGCAGGTTGAGCATCAGCCCGCCCCTCTCTCCCCATTCAGTCAGAGTCTGTATGCAGGATGATCATCGCCCGCCCCTCTCTCTGATCAGTCAGAGTCTGTATGCAGGTGGAGCATCAGCCCCGCCCCCTCTCTCTGATCAGTCAGTGTCTGTATGCAGGTGGAGCATCAGCCCCGCCCCCTCTCTGTTCGGTTGGTATTGGTATTACAGCATTTCTGCAGCGTCCTGTGTTGATTCTCTGATGTCCAGGTGTTCTGCGATTTCTTGCAGTAATTATGGTGCTCCTGTACAGGACAGTGCTATTTGCCCTGCATATATGACCCCCATAACAACGTGTGGGAACCAGCGTCGGCATTTCATGTGTGAATGGCGTGACCATCTCTCGGCGGCTGGAAGGAAAGCCCAAGAAGGGTCATTGGAAGGATAGAAGGAGAGGAAGCAGGCATGCAGGGCGAGCAGGTGGCTACCCGTGGGTTCTGCCCGCTGGCATTTCGTCCTGCTCATCGTTCTTTTCGTGTACGTGGCGACCAGACCTGGAGCGGTCCAGTAGAAGCAGAAGAACCGTCCATCCCTTCGGGAGCCCTCTCTCTTTCTCTCTCTCTCCCTCTTTCCCCCTCTCCCCCTCCTCCACCTCTCCCCCTCCTTTTTACTGTTCATGGATGAAAAAAAAAACATGGCAATAATCTCACCATAAGCCTATTAAGAACAGCAATGTTCACAAACACCAACAGAAACCCATCTTGAGCTGCGATTGGTCAGAGGGCTCAGCACAGTGAACACTGTGAGTGGCCAGAGGGCTCATTTGCATATTGCAGCATTCTGCAATAACAGTATTATGACCCTGTGCAACCTTGTCTCACTGTGTTCCAAATGGATTTCTGTTGGACAGCTAAATCCTGCTGGTTCTAGTGTCCTATTTAATTATTGTTTAGACACCTCATTTGCATGTTCCATAAGCTTTCTGATGGCCGTATCATAACGGTCAGTGTTGCAATAATAATGAACAAACAACGCATCATGCAGTCTTATTGGGCGTGTCCCAAAACACTCACCTAGCACACCGTTTTGTGATTGGGTAGAGGTGGTCATGTAATGCACAAAGACTTCTGATGTCAACAATCCAAGACCTTTATCACTGTGATGTTTAACAGTGTTGTGAAGCCCTGTCAGGCTGTGTCCCCAAATGACTGAATGTTGAACATTTTAGTGATCTATTTTTCCTTGAGATGGAGCTGCATTTGCAGCTTTCTGCAAGATCAATATTTATAGGCCAATATAAGTGATAAATGACAAGTGATATATTGTGCAGCCCTCTACTGGCTGTGTTCATATCGCGTCTATTGGATATCTGAGTGCAATATCTGGTGTAATTGCACAGTTGTGTGGTTGTTAGAGGGCTCATTTGCATCAAGCTTCCTGCAGTATCACTTTTTTCAAAAGGCCATATATACTGCGATATTATAAGAAATGATATATACGTGCCCTCTCTGGCTGGAGTCCCAAAAGGCTCTGTGGGTAATATTGTGATGGTTCGTGAACGATTGGTTGTGCAGCTTTATCTGGACGTGTACCAAATGGCTCCCTGTTGGACGACTAGTGCTCTTGTTTGTGTGTAAAAGCCATTAGTTACTGTCCTGACATACACAGTACATAGAGAGGGTTGTCTGTCTGTTTGTCTCTCTCTCCCTCCCTCCTTCCCGACAGCAGACAGTCAGCGGACAGACAGCTTTAAAGTGGAGAGTGACCGGGTGAAGGATTTGGGTACTCCGTCGTTACGCACCTCTGCGGCGGACTGACTGGTGGACATGTGTCTACAGGGTTTCCACTTTCATGCCAAAGCACCTGAGATGCTCATCGGGAACAGCACTAGGACCCCATGAATGCTCCAGTGATTCAAAACAGCAGGACACACACACACACACACACAGCTTGAGGCCTGTTTTTAAGCGAGGACGAGACCCTTTAGAGACCCTTTGGCTCCACAAGGAAGGGTTGACTTGCCACTAATAGAACAAAATCCAGTTGAAAAGTCCAGTTTACAGTCTTCCTCTATCTAAGGGGAATTCCACCCCACTGTTCAAACTGTCTTCATGTCTGAAAGTTAAGACATGAACAGCTCTGTCCTAGAGAGCGTCGAATGGTTCACAGTGGTGGATGGGCGCAGGGGTCTGAGCCTCAGCTCCCTCTGGGGAACCTTATTTCACCTAATGATTATGAGTGTGACTGACACATTGGGCTCTTTTCTGGTTTCGAGCTGGGAGGGAAACCTGTTCAGGTGGCTTTTTCCTCACAGACGTGGTTTGGAGTGGACCCATTTTCCTTCGCAGCGCTGAGCGTCAGGGAACCTGTTACCGGACACTTCCACGACAGCCGCCACTTGGGTGTAGCGGGTGATTTCTTGGCGGTTCCTCAAATACCCCGTTTACCCTGAATTTGGGTCAACAACTCACATTATTGGTGCAATGTACACTGTTGCGTACATTGTCACGGCAACTAACGCCTGCTTCCATTCATCACCACTGTAAACTAATCACAGTCGGTCAATTTCTCTACAGTGAAGCACAATTTTACACCAGCCCCCCCGAGCTCAACCTCTGAATTTAGAAAAGTGGGTGGAGTTCCCCCTCTTTTACCTTATCGTGACCAGTCAGTGCAGTGTAAAGGGCTAATGGACTAACGACGTGTGTTTTGATTTATAACCAGTGAATGAACTGTGCTGATGGGGGGGTTGGTTTGGCGTACATCGCACTTCAAAGACCACCAGGCCAAAGTGTTGGAAAATGTGCCGACTGTATCGTTCCACCACCCCATTAAACCAAACGACTGTCCTTCAGTTCTCAACACACGTTTTATATATACACACACCCACACTATTGGCCATAACATTAGAACCGCCTGCCTAGTACCACATAGGTTCACTACTGTCACCAAAACTGACCATCTGAGACATGGACTTCTACCACTGAAGGTGTCCTGTGGTGTGTGGCACCAAGACTACTGTTACAGCAGGTTCTATAATTAAGGGGTGTCGAAGTGTGTCCATGATGGGCCAAGCAGAAGCACTTGTGGTCAGTTGTTTGAAGACTTTCCAGTTGATTTAAAGTGTGTGGAGCCCAGGGCTCCTTACCGCACCATCACTGTTCCATTGTGGATACGGTCTGACATCCCTGATCCAAGTTGTGTGAGGTAGGACCTACATGAGCGTGGTTCTAATGTTGTGGCTAATTGCTGTGTGTGCGTGCGCACGAGTGTGTGCCTGTGCATCTCAAACAATTCGAATATCACGTTTTCTGTTCATAATTTAATGCATGAAGGTAATATTTTATATTCATCACATGTAAAGTGAACTATTTCAATCCTTTTTTCTGCTACTGTTCACCAGCAGTTTGGTTTGTAGCTCGTGAAAGAATATTTCGTTCTGAGTTTGAATAAATGAAGCAGACAGAACGTTTTAACCAAAAGGCCTGAAATCTGTCACTTTAAATGTCAAGAATATCATATAAGTTTTTCCTTTTTAAATTAAATTATGTGGTTATATATTAAGATTGATTCTATTTTGAGTTTTGGCACCTCCCTCCAAAAACGCAAACGTTTAAATATTTTTTGTGCATGTTTATTTATGTGCTTCTTATAGATGTAGTGTTTACTGGGTGCCAAACGTTTGCATTCAGCTGTTTTGAAGTCTGTATTTCTAATGTGCAGTTCTGTAAAGAGTGCCTTCATCAGTGTTTCTGACTGAATGTAAAATTAAATGTACAATCCCACACTAAAACCTTACCCCACTTCCCACCTGCAAGCTTTCCCAGCTGGCCTTGGTTCAGAAAAGTGCCTTAAAGACTTTAAACTCTTATGAAATAAAGAGTGTAAGAGTTGTTGTGTGTTATTGTGTTATTTTGTGCTCCAAAAGCAGGGGTTTTAAGGTATTTTGTTCCTACTATCGAAAGCATGATCCATTAGCTGGTATTAAAGATCACCAGCAGTGTAGTTACTGAAACTGTATCAGAAACACAGTCCGGTAGCTGGTGTTAAAGATCAGCAGCAGTGTAGTTACTGAAACTGTATCAGAAACACAGTCCGGTAGCTGGTGTTAAACAGTGTAGTTACTGAAGCTGTATCAGAAACACAGTCCGGTGGCAGTATTAAGCAGTGTAGTTACTGAAACTGTATCGAAGCCTTACAGTCCGGTGGCGGTGTTAAACGGTGTAGTTACTGAAACTGTATCAGAAACACAGTCGGTGGCATTATTAAACGTTAGTTACTGAAACTGTATCAAACACAGTCGATAGCGATGATAAACAGTGTAGTTACTGAAACTGTATCCAGAAACACAGTCGATGCTTGAGTATTAAAGATCAACAGTGTAGTTACTGAAACTGTATCGAAAACGCACAGTCCGGTAGCGGTATTAAAGATCAGCAACCTTGGTGTAGTTGCTGAAACTGTATCAGAAACACCAGATCCCGGTAGCGGTATTAAGATCAGTAACAGTGTAGTTACTGAAACTGTATCAGAAACACAGTCCGGTAGCCGGTATTAAAGATCAGCAGTGTAATTACTGAAACTGTATCAGAAACACAGTCCGGTGGCGGGTGATAAGCAGTGTCAGTTACTGAAACTGTATCAGAAACACAGTCGATGCTTGATGATAAACAGTGTAGTTACTGAAACTGTATCGAAACACAGTCCGGTGGCGGTGTAAAGATCAACAGTGTAGTTACTGAAACTGTACTAAGAAACGCACAGTCCGGTAGCCGTGACAAAGATCAGCAGCAGTGTAGTTACTGAAACTGTATTAGAAACACAGTCGATGGCATTAAACAGTGTAGTTACTGGCTGTATCAGAAACTTTGATCCGGTAGCCATTGTTAAAGATCAGCAGTGTAGTTACTGAAACTGTATCAGAAACACAGTCCGGTAGCCGGTATTAAACAGTGTAGTTACTGAAACTGTATCCAGAAACACAGTCGGTAGCGGTGTTAAACGTGTAGTTACTGCTGAAACTGTATCGAAACACAGTCGGTAGCGGTATTAAAGATCAACAACAGTGTAGTTACTGAAACTGTATCCGAAACACCAGTCCGGTGGCGATATTAAGATCAACGGTGTAGTTACTGAAACTGTATCAGAAACACAGTCCGGTAGCGGTATTAAAGATCAGCAGCAGTGTGGTTACTGAAACTGTATCAGAAACACTGTCCGGTGAGTATTAAGGAATCAGCAGCAGTGTAATTGTACGTGCAGGCTGCTGGTCTTCATCCTTTAAAGGCTGAGAATGGAAAGGAGGTTAAATTGGTGCACTGTCCTTTTAAGGGCTCCTTTAAGGGGATGTTCTCCGGTTAGTCGGTGTTGATCACAGCTCTCTGCAAAATCAGAACATCCAATGAAGACCCGAACCGCGAGCTTTTCTTGCAGGAAGGCTGTCCCGCGTTGTCCGCACTGTCTCGCCGGTATCCTGCGTGGTTTCCGGTTTAACCGGAACCGGACTGAAGCTGCCGGAGAGACTGAAGAAGATTATTCCGACCAGCGGCATCAAACACCTCCTTTACCTGCGTGTCCGTGTCCGTGTGTGTGTGTGTGTGTGTGTGTGTGTGTGTGTGTGTGTGTGTGTGTGTGTGTGTGTGTGTGTGTGTGTGTGTGTGTGTGTGTGTTTAGTGCTACTCGACGTCGCAATGACTAGTGAATGGAGTCAAACAACTCGGTAAACCTTTTTACTCTCTTCTGTCCCGTGTTCCTCTGTCGTGTCCCTCTCTTCCCCATCGGTCCTTTGTCTGTGTCTCTCTGTACCCCATCGTTCTCTGTGTCCTCTCTCTGTCGGTCCCTTGTGTCTCTCCATCCCTGTCTTTTTGTATCTTCTGTCCTTGTTTTTGTCTCTTGTCTCTCTGTGGCCTCGCTCTCGCTGTTTGTCTCTCTTAGTATGGTGTTGTAATTTAGTGTACTGTTCTGTAGTTTAGTGTGCTGTTCTGTAGTTTAGTGTACTGTTCTGTGGTTAGTATGGTGTTGTAGTTTGATGTGTACTGTTCTGCAGATTTAGTGTACTGTTCTGTAGTTAATTATGGTGTTGTACTGCTGTAGGTAATTAATGGTGTTTATTGTACTGTTCTGTAGTTAGTAACTATGGTGTTGTAATTTAGTGTACTTTATTCTGTTGTTTAATTAATACTGTTCTGTGGTTAAGGTGTGTGTTCTGTAGTTAGTATGGTGTTGTAGTTTGAGTGTAGTGTTCTGTAGTTAGTATGGTGTTGTAGTTTAGTGTAGTGTTCTGTAGTTTAGTGTAGTGTTCTGTAGTTAGTATGGTGTTGTAGTTTAGTGTAGTGTTCTGTAGTTAGTATGAGGGTGTTGTAGTTTAGTGTTCTGTAGTTTAGTGTAGTGTTCTGTTTGGTGCAGTGTTCTGTAGTTAGTATGGTGTTGTGAATTTGAGTGTACTGTTCTGTTGTTTTGATGTACTGTTCTGTAGTTTAGTGTAGTGTTCTGTAGTTAGTATGGTGTTGTAGTTTAGTGTAGTGTTCTGTAGTTAGTATGGTGTTGTAGTTTAGTGTAGTGTTCTGTAGTTTAGTGTAGTGTTCTGTAGTTTAGTGTAGTGTTCTGTAGTTAGTATGGTGTTGTAATTTAGTGTACTGTTCTGTAGTTAGTATGTTGTTGTGGTTAGTATGTTGTTGTAATTTAGTGTACTGTTCTGTAGTTTAGTTTACTGTTCTGTAGTTTAGTGTACTGTTCTGTAGTTAGTAATAATTGTTGTAATTTAGTGTACTGTTCTGTAGTTTAGTGTAGTGTTCTGTAGTTAGTATGGTGTTGTAGTTTAGTGTAGTGTTCTGTAGTTTAGTGTAGTGTTCTGTAGTTTAGTGTAGTGTTCTGTAGTGTAGTGTAGTGTTCTGTAGTGTAGTGTAGTGTTCTGTAGTGTGAGTGTAGTATGTTGTAATTTAGTGTACTGTTCTGTAGTTAGTTTTGTTGTTGTAGTTTAGTGTTTTGCTTTCTGTAGTTTAGTGTACTGTCATAGTTTGATGTACTGTTCTGTAGTTTAGTGTACTGTTCTGTAGTTAGTATGGTGTTGTAGTTTAGTGTACTGTTCTGTAGTTTAGTGTAGTGTTCTGTAGTTTAGTGTACTGTTCTGTAGTTAGTATGGTGTTGTAGTTTAGTGTACTGTTCTGTAGTTTAGTGTACTGTTCTGCGTTAGTATGGTGTTGTAGTTTGAGTGTACTTGTACCTTGGTTTGAGTGTGCCTGTTCTGCTAGTTAGTATGGTGTAGTTTAATTAATAACGCTGTTCTGTAGTTTAGTGTGCTGTTTCTGTAGTTAGTATAATGAATTGTAATTTGGTGTAGTGTTCTGTAGTTTAGTGTACTGCTCTGTAGTTAGTATGGTGTAATTTAGTGTAGTGTTCTGTAGTTTAGTGTACTGCTCTGTAGTTTAGTGTAATGTTCTGTAGTTAGTATGGTGTTGTAGTTTAGTGTACTGTTCTGTAGTTTAGTGTACTGTTCTGTAGTTTAGTTTGTAGACGAGATGGTGGGGGAATAGTCAGGGGGTTATCTTGATTCTGAAAGGTCGCACGTACAGATCAGGTTCAGCCGGTTCCTCTGGATTTCAGATGATCTGTCTGAAAAATCGCAGCTTTATGTGGGTTTATGTTTCTCTGGACCTCCATTAGAGAGGCAGCCTTTAGAACCTTTAGAACTAAAGGTTTCCACAGTTACCTTCTCTACCCCAAATTAGTCTACCTGCTTAGTTCTCTTTGGTTTGGTCCATAGACTCACCTTTACCTAGAACATGGAGTGAAATTTGATAGCAGAGCTTACTGTGCTTTATTGCTCTTGTGATGTTGATGATGGTGCACCTGTTTTGACCTTTTGACCTCTGTCCCGGAGCAGATATGGAGGTAATGACCCCTCTGATGGAGGAGGTGGGAGGAGAGGAGAACTCGGACGAGGAGAGTGGCCCCGAGCGTCAGCAACACGGCATCACGTGAGTGTTCCACCGGCAGGTCTCAGAGAGATGATCAGAATGTGCTAGAACGTGGTTTCTGTGGAGATGAATTACCATTTGTACTGGTTAAATGGAGTTCAAGTCCGCTTGACTGGATCTCTCGTCTGCTCGGGTTTGATTCAGTCTAGTCTGATTGTTTACAGTTGGTTTGAGCTCTAGTCTGATTGGTAGTAGCAACCAGTATCTGATTGGCTCCTACAAAAAAGGTGGATAGCGCTGTTGCTTCACAGCAAGAAGGACCTGGGTTTGATCCCCAGGTGGGACGACCTGGGAAGTTTCTGTGTGGAGTTTGCATGTTCTCTACTCTAAAGTGGCCCTTAGTGTGTAAATGTGTGTGTGTGAGCCCTATGATGGACTAGCGCCCTGTCTGGTGCGCAGTGAGGTGCCCTGATTGTCCGTGGTGCGCAGTGAGGTGCCCTGATTGTCCGTGGTGCGCAGTGAGGTGCCCTGATTGTCCGTGGTGCGCAGTGAGGTGCCCTGAATGTCCGTGGTGCACATTGAGGTGCCCTGGTTGCCCGTGGTGCGCGGTGGGGTTCTCTGGATTGCCCGTGGTGCACAGTGAGGTGCTCTGGTTGCCCGTGGTGCGCGGTGGGGTCCTCGTGCCGTGGTAAACGTTCATACCTGAGAGACATCATGTCTGAGTTGTGAGTCAGACATCCACAGATATTTCATTGACTGAAATGAAGAGGCGCGTATGCACACTGCCACCTCTCCTCCACCAGAGGGCAGCACTGAGCCAGTCAGACCAGACTGTGGTGCTGGTGTGTGGCTGGTTCCACTGGTTATTACATACGTACGAGGTAATGTCTTTGGGAGGCCTTTAAACACCTCTTACCCTGACTGGAGGTGTTCTGTAATTTTGAATACACTCGCTTTTGTGGTTCCTGACACTGTATGACTTTGTTATCTAGAACACGGATTGAAGTGCAGTAGAATCTAAAGGGAGTAGCAGCCGTCAGCTGTGTTTACCTTTGCCCCTTCTCCCCCCTCTGTTTCAGGTTCACGCAGACTCTGCTGCACCTGTTAAAGGGCAATATCGGTACAGGTTTACTGGGATTGCCGCTGGCGGTGAGGAATGCTGGGATAGTGGTGAGTTGGCCGTTACGTTTATGGAGCGTGAGATAAATGACCCAGTCTGACCAGTATTTACTGTAAACACTCGGACATTTCCCTGAACGTTTGTGTTCATAAAACAGAAAATGTCATAATTCATGTTTACACAAGCCTTCAGCAGCCGTTTATCGCATACAAGACGGAGAGTAGACTGATATATGCAAATGAGCGCTGTTGTGATTGGCTTGACTACTGTGCCTTGTTCTAGGGCCTCAAACACTATGATCACCTCCTTGCTGGTCTCATTGTCCATTATATCCGCTCCTCTGACCAGTGTGTGGCTTAGTGGTTTCCACATATTGTGTGTGTGTGTGTGTGTGTGTGTGTGTGTGTGTGTGTGTGTGTGTGTGTGTGTGTGTGTATGTGTGTAGTTGGGTCCGATCTGTTTGGTGGTGATGGGCGTGGTCTGTGTTCACTGCATGCACATCTTGGTGACCTGCAGCCACCAGCTGAGTGAGAGGTGAGACTCCTCCTCCTTCCCCACCCCACCAATCACACGTGACTGCTTACGAACTTTTGTTTAATTTGCTTTGTTTTGTTTACCATCTGCACACACACACACACACACACACACACACACACACACACACACACAC
>JAVGWO010000309.1:0-11751 GCA_034509495.1 Acestrorhynchus altus | reverse complement strand
ATAATAATAATAATAATAATAATAATAATAATAATAATAATAATAATTATTATTATTATTATTATTATTATAATAATTATAATAATTATAATAATAATAATAAATTTTATTTCAAAGGCGCCTTTCTGGCACTCAAGGACACAGTACTAAAGAGTAAAATAGACAAAATTAAAACAATAAGAAAAGAAACAAATAAGATAAAATATAAGTAAATAAAATATCAGAGATTAAGAATAACAGAGTCAGATGGAGAAGGCAGTTCTAAACAGGTGTGTTTTGAGAGCAGATTTAAAGTTTGGAAGTGAATTTATGTTCCTTATGTGAGGAGATAAATAGTTCCAGAGTTGGGGAGCAGAGCTTTCAGTCATGGTGGTGAGACGGGCAGAGGGGACAGACAGGTGGACGGAGGAAGAAGATCTGAGGGAGGGAGAGGGAGTAGCAGAGAAGATTGAAAAGATAAGGTGGAGAGAGATTGTGGATGGTCTTGAAAGTGAACAGAAGAATTTTGTATTATATGCAGAATTTAACGTGGCGCCAGTGAAGCTGTGGGACAGGAGTGATGTGGTGAATGGATGGGGTTCTGGTACTGATACGGGCAGCTGAGTTCTGGACCAGTTGGAGCTTATGGAGATATTTGTGGGAAAGACCATAGAGGACGGAGTTGCAATAATCCAGGCGAGATGTAACGAGGCAGTGAAGAAGGATGGCAGTGGAATGGGGAGTAAGGGAGGGACAGAGGCGGTTGATGTTACGTAGGTGGAAGTACGCAGACCGGGTAATGTTGTTGATATGAGACTGAAATGAAAGGGTAATGTCAAGGATGACACCCAGAAATGTTTGATTTTGGACAAAGTTGATTTTGTACCAATGAGGAGAACCTCTGTTTTATCACTGTTTAATTTGAGTAAATTTGAAGAGAACCAGGATTTGATTTCAGTCAAACAGTCAGTAAGAGAGGACGGTGGGAGACTGGAGGTGGCTCCAGCCTGCCAGCCATTTCAAGAACTGGTTTAAGAGGTCATGATGCTGCCAACCCCATGCTTCACTGTTAGAATGGTGTTTGTACAGCTGTTCTCAACTGGGCACAAAACAGTCGTGGTTGCTCAGGTAGCTCAATATGATAACCACCTGTATGTCTGAATAAGAAATTCCAAACTCAAAGCCATTTTTTAATTCATTCATTCATTCATTCATGAATGAATGAATGAGCCATTTTTTAATCACGTGTATTTAATGGATTTTATAAATTCTGTTTAAATAATTCCAATTTTAAATTCATTTTATGATTTGTGAGCTCAATTTAAAACAATAATCATATGAGTACTTATTTGTTATTTACAGGGTTACAGTGGATATCAAATAAAATATCAGGGACTCTTTGGTGTCGGTGGCAGAGAAGAAGACTCTGGAGAAGCTACTGGACATTATGGACAATGCCAGTCATCCTGTACACACTGTCATCAGCCAGCAGAGGAGCCTGTTCAGTGAGAGACTGTCCTTCTCAAGTGCAGGACCAACAGACTTAAAGACTCTTTTGTCCCGCACGCCATCAGACTGTACACCTCCTCTCTGGGGCGGAGGAGAGCTAACAGGAGGATGGAGGATGGGAACGAGTAGGAACGACCAGTAACTCACTCACAACCCACAACCACAACACAACTGGACAATACACAGTTCAAGTGCAATAATAACAATAATAATAATAATAATAATAATAATAATAATAATAATAATAATAATAATAATGTGCAATACCGCCTCCTACTGGACACTTTTTCTCATGCACTATTTATATATATTATATGTTGTAATATAGTCTCTATATTATATATATATATATATATATATATATATATATATATATATATATATATATATATATATATATTATATATACTGTATATTTATATAGTGTTTTCTTACTAAATTATGTCTTTTTCTACTTCTTCTGTACTGATGCTGCAACTGGAACCTTAATTTCCCTGAGGGAACCCTCCCAAGGGATCAATAAAGTTCTATCCTATCCTAAAATTTAGTTTTCATTTACCACAATGCTGTATTTTCATGTTTTTCCATACTATGTGTTTAGCTGGTGGTTACTTGATTTGCCCAATAAACAAATTTGAACTTTTTTAAAGATCATAGAAATTCAGCTTTATAGTCTGTAGATCTGACATTTGAAATCTGAAATGATGCTCATTTCCTTATTTCAGCAACAATTCTAGTACATTTTTTAGTACGTTTTTTTTTTTATCACAAAATTGATTTAATATTTCATCAATGTTTGGAGATATCAGTTCTGCTCAGTTATTTTGCATTCTACTGTAAATCCTTTGGTCACATAGAAATGTAATTTGTCAGGTTTAGCGTATGTCAGTTACAGATAAACAGCATTTGTATTATTTGTCTGAACATTGGTATTCAGTATGTGCCTGTATGGCCATATTTTCATATGGGTGAGTATTTTATTTTTCAAACAGAATCAAAATAAAAATGACTTAAAACAGTTAAAAATATAACATCAGTTTACCTTTTTATTTAGACTATGAACAAAACTGAACATTAATGTTATCAATTAATCGGTTTTTAATCAAATTTAACATCTTTTACAGGCTTAACTTCTGCTGTGTTTCTCCTGCTGTGGATCCTGATGACTCCCAGATGATCCCCTCAGCAGCTCCCTCGTTCCTATAGGAAATTAAAAGGGAAGTCTTTACCATCATTCACTTTGTCCTGTAAAATTGTTCACCTGTGTGACTTAAAGTCTATGGAAGAAAATCTATTTAAACAGACTCTGATTGAAAGTTAAGAAGGGTTTGTTCTTCTCCTGTAAAGTTGCCAGTTGGAGATATGAGGTTCTGGTGTGACACAGCATGTATGAGAGCAAAGTATTTCTTAAGATTCAGATCATGGACAGATGTCCTTATATTGTCCTGTAGAATTTGCTGGTATAGTTCAGAATTCATTGTTCCATCAATGATGACAAGCTGGTCTCATCTGCCAACAAAACTGTTCCAGTAGTCTTCTGGCTTCTCTGTGTGATCTTTATCAAACTGCAGACAGGTAGCAGCTAATGATGCAGGTCTTGAATCTGTGACTTTGGACTGGTGGACTCCAAACTCTTAAGAGATGGTGTTATAACCTTTACCAGCCTGATCATCTTCTGAGCTCCACAGAAATCTCTTTATTCTCCTTCATACACTTCCAGACAGGACACGCCCAGTCACACCTGACTGTCTCCCATTGATTGAAAACACCTGACTCTAATTTCACCTTCAAGTGATCTTCTGGTCCTAATGGTTCACATACTTTTGCCCTCACAGATTACAAATCAAGTTGTCACATCAGATTAAACAGGTGAGGGTGAGTGAAAATCTATGCATCCCTCACAGCAGTAAAACATAGGAGCAGGAAATAAAAATAAAAAATATATTAACTCACACTGTACATACATTATTGCACTGTATCATTTCTCTGTTTATAGAAAATATAAAATGAATGTTTACGTTATATATGCATCTACACTGGGTATAGAATTAGATAGAGCTGTTAGAAGGCAGTGAGAAGTCTCTGACCAGCCTCTCAAAGCACTTGCTTATGACAGTCATTTAAGCCAGTGATGCTGGCTGTTTTCCGAACAGGGACGATGGTGGTCAGTTTGAAGCTGGAGCGACTGAGATGGACAGAGAGTCTGCCATGACTTCTGCTAACTGATCTGCACATGCTTTAAGCACATGCTCCGGAATGCCACCTGGGCCGGTACACTGCACACGTCAGCTGCAGAGACGGAGGGTGGTGGACGTGGCTGTCTCCATGGGCTCACTGTGATTTACTTCTAAACGAGCTCGTGTGGAAGTGTTGCACTGGTGCTGCTCAGGGAGTGAAAGTTCCCCTTTAAGGCCGTGATTGTGTGTAACCCCTCCCACATGCTTCTGACACTTAAACTGTACTCCCTCTTTGTCTCTGTACTCATGTTTTTATGGTCTTACGGAGAGCTGGCTTCTTTATACGCCTCCATGCTTCCACACTTAAAAGCAGCTGTACGTTCATCCAGAGACAGTTGAATCAGGGCTTCTGATTGGGGTAAACAAAACTGCCTGTGGGCACAACATCCTCTCTGCACCTTCTGATGAATCCAGTGACTGAATCAGCATATTCATCAGTGCTGTTAGACGAATCACAGCGTCTGATTGGTTCAACCAGTGGCGAACCTCCCTGATGGTGGGCGGGTTACGTTTCAGCTTCAGCCTATAGGTGGGCAGGAGCAGGATGGATGAATGATCCGATTTGGAAAACGGAGGTCGGGGTAGGCTTTGTACACCTCCCAGAAGGTGGTGTAACGGTGGTCCAGCATTTGTGTTTTCTGAACAGTACATGTGATGTGTTGACAAAACTTCGGAGCAACTTTCTTCAGGTTGGCTTTATTGAAGATGTGTAATATTGGATCATTTTCCTCAATTTATTTGTTTGATTTGGTTCTCCTCATCAACTTTTAGGACGTTTTAGTCAAATGTATGTTGAAACAGAACATTTCGAACACTTCCCAACCTTTTAAGTAGCAGTGTATTCAGTTCAGACACAATACCACAGCATGTAAACACATCTGTTCACTGAACTCTGAGCCCACACTCATTTCACCTGTGTTTACGTGTCAGATCAGACCACAATATTTCACATCATCAAATGACGGAGATTGTTCTCCTTCACCTTTAAATGAGCTTCAAATTTCTGACTGACATGCTCATCGAGTATGAAAAGTAAACTTAGAAGCCAATCTAGACATGATATTTATCCATCAAATGACTTTATCTTTTTAAATAGGAAGTGTCAGAGAAGATGATCAAAACAACAGAAATGGACGTTTTCTGTAGTTCCAGCTCATTACAACCATTACGGATATTTACGAATCCGTGAAATCTGTGCTCTGAAGCTTCAAAATGAGATGGTACTGGGATATTATTCCAGAAATATTCTGTTGTCAGTGGGCCTGAACCTGTTTGTGCTGTACAGTGAATTTGCAGGGAATGAATCTCTTCTTAGCCTTGTTTGGTCTTAGTGACCTGTATTCTCACCTTCTCCTCAAAAATGACTTAAATATGACCCAAAGACAGTCTGTCATGTACCCCGGTGGTGTAGAGCTTTAAGGAAAGTATAAACAAATATGATTTCACTTTATCTAATGTTGGGATCATTCCAGGAATAATCCCTCAATTTCAAGATGACAAACTATTTAGTGGCTTTGCTGTTAAACATGGTGGTGGGTCATTTTAAGATTGAACAAAGGATAAACCCTGTAATGAGCTGGTACCACGTCCGGAGGATATTCCTGCTGTGTGTCTAATGATACCAGGTAGGCTCCGGACCCACTTCCAAGAGGACAAGAGGATGAATGGATAAATGAAAGGACGGATGTCATGATTTGAACCCTCCAGGTGTATGGTAGACATAGCTACACATTCGACTACACAGCAACGGAGCCCTTTGTGCAGTTCACGAATAACCATCATAAAGTGTTCTTATGAACACAGCCAAGCTTATTCGTAGTCTAGTTTTCATACATATTTTTATCAGAAAAAGAGAGGTTACGGTTGTGTGTTTAGGAACTGATTGATGCCCTATTGTCCTCCTGTGCAGAAAAGCTGAAAACACTCAAGGTCTGATAATTGTTAATTCATTTCTGCTTCAGCTCTGAATGCTGAACAACTCAGGGAAGTGCAAATGATTTTTTTTCTGTTAGCAAAGTCGTTTCTTCTCTTGTATTATTGCAGAAAAATGACTTTTATATTGACTATTATAAATCAACAGGATAGAGTCACACAGACAAAACCCTGCCTTTGTGACCGCAGAGTTATCAGAATTTCTTTTGTGGGACACTTATAGATTTAATTCAGACTGGCAATGAAAACAGATGATCAAATTGAATAAGCTGTGAGTAATGAATAAAGAACATGTTGCTTTGTAGGAGGTCTTCTGGCCTTGATGATTTTCATAATTATCTAAACTAACTTTCTACAGCTGTCCACAAATCTCCTCTACACTCTCAGAAACAACCCATCTTTGGGGTAGTACCTTGCATGTTGTGGTGGTCGTGCCTTTAAAGGTACACGAGGAACCTTTTTTTAGGGCTAAAATATCAAGTCTTTATTGTATTTTTCTGATTATAAACAAATTCATTAAGAAAAGGTAGAAAATAACAAATTATATTGATCTCCAATATATCAGACCGGTCTTGTGGAGATTTCCCAGTAAGCAGTGGTCAGTTCCCACTGAAAGTGCTCCATGAAAGGGGAACCAGTGAACTGGTGACATTGGAGTAATGGTGCTGTTCCACTGCACGGTATCTACACTACTCCACCCGAATCTACCTCTCTTATTTGCTTTTCCACAATGCAGATTTTGTAGGTCGTACCTGAAACTGGTACGATTGCTTTGTGGTTCTAAACGACCTAAAAAGAACCAACATGTAAACTTTGTGCTCTAAAGCAGTGCTCCGATTGGTCAGAGAGAACCATGCACAACTCTGAATGGTCAGAGAGAAAGTTGCAGAGCTTCGGTTAGTCAGAGAGAACTGTGCAAAGCTCTGATTGGTCAGAGAGAGCTGTGCAAAGCTCTGATTGGTCAGAGAGAACTGTGCAGAGTTCTGATTGGTTAGTTATAACTTTGAAGAACTATGATTGGTTGGAGAGAACAGTGCAGAGCTCTGATTGGTCAGAGAGAAAGTTGCAGCGCTTCGGTTAGTCAGAGAGAACTGTGCAAAGCTCTGATTGGTCAGAGAGAACTGTGCACAGTTCTGATTGGTTAGTTATAACTGTGCAGAACTCTGGTTAGAGAGAACCATGCAGAGCTCTGTTTGGTCAGACATGTGCAGAGCTCTGATTGGTCAGAGAGAAGGTCATGGTATGCTCTACTGCTGTATTATGTGTTATTGTGTTTATGTTGCTATGGTTACTGTAATGTATTGTGAAGCTGCTGATTGAATGTCACTATTAGTTTGTAACAAACTCACGTGATCATTTTTACACAGTAACTCTATATTCTCTTTAGAACGGGGTATTTTCCCCGGACTGACCCGGACAGACAGGCAGATAAGTTATCTGCTAACTGGCTAAAGCTACAATAATAAACACTCTTCCAGATGAAACTTTAAATAAAGCGTCTAAAACGGAGACAGGAAACATTACCTGTGTTTCTGTTACGGGATTAAAGTGTTGTCATAAACAACCAAACATTTATTCAGCACAGATTCTTGACTTTTGTATGTTAACTGGGTTTAAATATGGAGATTTTAAAGAAAAGGTTTAGAATTTATGAAGTGACTGTGGCGTCGTTAGTGAGCCGAGGAAAAGCGCCAAACAGCGGCTGGCGCAGACGAGGCCTCACCGCGCAACTCAAACCATGTAAACCATCTTACTGTCTGTGTTTGAATCCACACAAAGCAGACGTGATAGTCCAGCCGTCTCTGAGGGGGACCTACACGTTAGACAGGGGTTTTAATGTTCTGGCTGTATATCTGAATAACCAGGGAAATGAAGCTTTGCATTGAATCTGAGGATTTTTCAGGTCACAGGAACAGACTGCTTCTTCTCACCATGAGAGGGCGCTGCAACTCTGCTGGAGATTGGGGTCTTGGACAGAGAGAGGGGTAATTGGTGTTGCATATTTTTATCTACTGAAAAAACAGAAGAGTGTACGAGGCATTTGGGGCGTCCAGCTGAGAGTAGTTACAGTCTTTCTTTATGAGGCACTTACTGCCTCAGCAGAGCCACTTCACAGTCCCAGAACGAGGCTGCTCGGCCTGCAGACGGGGATGCGGGAGGAGGGTGGGAGGTAGCTAGGGGGATGGGGGACGGGGGCACGAAGATGATGATGAAAGCCATCAAACTGCTCCTTTGTGCACGCCGAGTCCCTCCTACCCCCCGAAAGAGCGCATTGGCAAGCCGCTCACGCTCCTGATGGCGCCTATAACAGACCTGCACTTTCTCCAGTGTCTTCCTGCATTCATCCATCCTGCGCTCCTCACCACTCAACCTCTCAGCCACAGGCTCTGACACCAGACACCTTTTGTTCTCTTGGGTGGGCTGTAAGATGGCTTATGTAGGACGGATTATTTGCATCCCTGATCTTTCATTTAATAACATTAGATTAAGAATTTCAGAGACAGTCAATGCAAAAACTGCTATTAAACGCTATCATAAACACATTAATATGTAAAAACTAATTTTGCTTGAAAGAAGCTTTAGATTTCATGAGAATATGGAAATTATTGTTCACATTGTTTTACACATTATTGCTATCATGCAAAAAGCTTTCTATCTCCAAGATATAAGACCTAAAAACAAAACTTTTAATGAAAATCTGTGTAAAAAGAGTTTATTGGTCCATTCCTCAGTCTTGCACAGTGTAAAGGACAATGGTCAGGTACACATTATGTCAAAAAGTGAGACATTCAGACATTTTTCTTCCAGTTTAGTATTGCAAATCAACTTGCCACTTGCCAGGAACTCCCCATCACCTGCAAAGCTCACAGCAGTGAGAGGGCGAGGACAAGCACATTCCTCCTTTGATAATGTGATCCACCTCTTTTTGAACTCCTGCCAGTGGAGCATAAATGGACAGTTGGTGCGCTTGGAGGAAAGCACCCAATGCCCAGCTCTGATACATCAGCCAGCATATGTCTGTACTGGCATCACCACACTGAGGGAGTTGAGGAGAGAGCGCCATCTTCACCCACAGAAAGCATGGCCAATTGTTCTGTCTCTGGCTCTGGATGCTGATGGTAAAGCAGGATAACCAAGACTTCAATCTCACAATCCTTGGGCCATAGTGTCAGCACCTCAGTCCACCATACTGGAGAGTTTTGTGTGACACCAATGAGGTACAGTTTATCAAAGATTAGGTTGAAAAAAACCGGTCAGTGTTTATTTGCTCAGGAAAACAGTATTAATAGAATAAATACTAATAACACTCCAGAAAAGCGGTGGTTCTCCATCGCAGTCCGGTGGTTCTTATAGTTCTCATTAACACCTGGTGTAGTAAATCAGTGCTTAATGATGTTAAATTGGTCATGGAATGTGATGGCACTTTGTGATTTAAAGTACTGTTGGTGTTTTACTGTATTATAGTATTTATATATTTGTACTGTAAAAAAGTCTTACTGCAGAGAGACATACTTTAAAAAATATATTTAGGTGCTTAAAGCCTCTCAATACTGTATATTGCCATCACTTATCAATGTACTCACCCGCCCACCTTTCTGCTTAACTATAACTATGTAATTACACAGAATAACTGATCTATTATAGCCAACAGCGTCACTACTTATAACAACTTATAAAAACTTTTCACAAATTAAAAAAGAAATCAAATCAATGCTTTTCATAACTGATGTCACAGAGCAGCTTTACAGAAATCAAAAATAAAAAGGTGAACAAAGGATGAGCCAAAGAGCGACTGCAGGAGAAACTCCCTTACAGCTGGAGGAAGAAACCTCAGGAGGAACCAGGCTCACGAGGGGGGGACACCTCCTCTTCTGGACAAACTACTTATACAGTTATTTAGGGGACACTGGACCCCCACACCTCTGTCCTGATACTCTGCTGTCCTGGAGTGGTGTTAGTTCACTGGTTATAACAGTAACAGTACCAGATAATGAGGGTCTGAGTACATTTCTACATAGTCAGTGATACACACACACACACACACACACACACACACACACACACACACTCCATTAGCGTTACCTGTACTCACATGACTTCTCCATTTTGCATCAAGGTGTTTCCGGTTTCCAGAACTGACCCTCTTCTTATCGTTGTTATCGACGTCCCTCCTGAAGGGATGGGTTTGTCCAGGGCACTATTCAAGCCAGAAACACCACTGCAGTTTCATTCCTGAGCTCTTGTTCTGTAGGAATCACGTGATCATTGGGTTTTCAAGAGTCAGATGGAGCTTATGCAAATGTTTGGTGGTATTGAGTTTAATTTAACAATATTAACAAGATCATACAAATGTTAAATTAAAACTTTGGGTTAACAATAATCAGCTATAATACTACAATTTACCTTTCTAATATTGGATCCAACCCCCAACCAACAAAGCAGCTCCAACCTGTGAAGCCATGGACTCAACAAAACCTCTGAAGGTGTCCTGTGTAAATGGCACCAAAACATTGGCAGCAGAGCCCTTAACAGTTGTATAAAATGTGAATGAGGTCTGTCTCTGACCACCTCTGAATGCCATCTGAGTGATCTCATCATAATCCAATCACAACGCCTCTTGGAGGTGTTTATACCTGGCTTTGCATGGACAAGTGAAATCTGAACATAATCTGATCACCAAAAATGCTTGTAACAGCCACGATAAAATTCCCAGAAGTTTTGGGGGCTGATGAAGGTAAAGGTGCTCTCGCACACCAGCAGAAACTGTGGAAGTATTTCACTCTGATTGTGTCGCAGGGGAAAATGAAGTGGCTGCATGTGAGCAGCACCACCAGTTACACAGCCTCTGAGCTAGACGACTTCTCAGCTTCATCAGAGGCCACAGGTTATCAGAAGCTGTCCGAGAGGCTGCGAGCAGTGATGCAAGCCAGTTAAATACTGCCTGGCAGCTGTCTGCCACCAGTATCTGTACCAGCACAGCTTTGGCACTCTGCAAGAGTTTGGCATGGCCTGTAGGAGCAGAGCCGGACACCAGCGGCCTGGAGGGGACGGATTGGTTCTGGCTGAACCATCTGGAGAATGAGGGTTCTCCAGATGGTTCAGCCTCCTTTCTTTGCAGCTTTTGCTTGTTATATCAAATAGATTTTTCTTTAAAAAATACTGAAAGGCCTACAGTCGCCTACATGACCAACAGGCCTAAGCACCCACCGGGCTCCATGTACAGCATGAGTTTGGAGAAATCTCAAGCAAGTCCTTAAATATTCGGTTGGCGTTCAATGCTGGGTTGCAAGAGTTAGGCTAATTCTGTTGTTGGCACACTTGATTCACTTGTTCCTGCTTAAGCCGGGTAGTCAGAATCTCTGCGTGACGGCCTTTTGCAGCAAATCCTGCCAAGAAAGAGCAAAAGGCCGGTTCTGTTTCTCCAGCAACTTCACTCGGCGGAAGCCACTGGAACGTGATCGGCCTTCATACCGGCAAGTGCTGCTACTCTCTGGGCAGCCTCACCTCTTTGTCATGCAAGTTAATTAGGAGCACTGGAGTATATCATGGAGAATATTGCTGCTCTAAGCAGTAGAGCTACTTCCACAACAACATAAAAATGAACCGTGTTCAGACCCCACTGGATCTGAGTGCAGGCAGTGAGCGTGCACATATACACCGCCCACAGCATGCTTTCGTCCACATCTCTCATAGCAGGGAAAAAGAACAGGCCCGTTACCAAGGTGACAGATAGTTTCCATACCTCTTGTGAAATATGCAAGATATGTATTCTGTGTGTACCACCAACAATCCAGTGTAGCATTTCATCTCTGGCTGTTCTTGAAGCTGTATGAGCAAACAACATATTAAGTGGGACTTCCAGTCTGATATGCACCACATAACCCCCAACTCAAAAGCAACAGTATGGAGCTGGTCTTCAACTGATGGCTGCTGCTGTGTGTTTTTGGTCTTTGGTTGAAGAGATGAGCAGCAGTAAGAATAGCTTCCAGCACTGATGGTGGCGAAAATAGCTTCTCAGTCCTTTCACTTTCCATTTGGTCTCTCCAACACACACACACACACACACACACACACACACACACACACACACACA
>JAVGWO010000308.1:0-11759 GCA_034509495.1 Acestrorhynchus altus | reverse complement strand
TAAAGGGAAGTGAAAGATTCTCTGAACGACTGAAAGAGTTGAATACGAATAAACATCACACAAACATCTGCGCTCTCTCTCTCTCTTTCTCTCTCTCTCTCTCTCTCTCTCTCTCTCTGTGCGCATGCGCGGAGGTGAGCGAGCTGTGAGCGGAGAAGCGCATGAGCGTGAGAGCGGCTTTTTGGCGTCTTGCCAAAAGTTTATCTCTTTAAATCTTTTGTTTCACTAAATCCCGATTTAACATCTTCGGTGTGTTTAACGCTCTGCTGTCAGAGTGTGAGCGCGGCTCTGCGCGGTGGGTCTCGGACCCCGGCAGAGCGGAAAGGAGCATGTCCTCTCAGGAGGAGCTTTATGCGGGTCTGACCCGCAGACACGGGGTGAAAGTCGCTGCGGTCTGGAGGAGTGCTGCCTGGCGGCGGGGGAGGTGGTCGGCCACAAGAACCTGGTCGCCGCGTCCAGGATGAACAAGGCCCTGGTCCTGTTTGTAAACACCGTGGACCGGGCCAACCAACTGATCCAGACCGGAGTGGTGATTCAAGGCAAGTTCACCCCTGTACACCCCCTCAGTACCCCCGCAAAAAAGATAATACTGTCTAACGTCCCCCCGCTGCTGAAGACGGAGCTGCTGGCCACAGAGCTGTCCCGTTTCGGCAAACTGGTGTCCCCAATAAAGAAGATCCCCCTCGGCTTCCAGACCCCCCTGATCTCACACATGACCTCGTTCAGGAGCTTGGTGTACATGGTGCTAAAGGACGGAGCGGAGGACCTGAACCTGGTGCTCAAGTTCAAAGTGGATGGTTTCGACTACACGGTCTTCGCCTCGTCCGACACTGTACAGAAGTGCTTCGGCTGCGGTCAGACCGGTCACCTCGTCCGAGCCTGTCCCGAGAAGCAGCGCAGAGCCGGCGCGACCGACGGAGGATGGAGGAGCAGCGACCCGGACCAGTGACTGACCCCACGGACGCAACGGGCCCGACGGAGGTGGAGGCGCTGGGACGGGACGCGCCGCTGGAGCCGGAAGCCGGTACTGGTGGAAGGGACGCGGCGGGCTCGGACGGGGAAGACCCGGGTGCTGCAGTGGAGCCTGCTGCACCTGCTCCGGGGCCTGCAGTGGAGGAGCAGGCTGACGAGGGTCAGGAGCGCCCTGGGGATCTTGGTCATAAATCTGAGGTACTGTGTCTTCCACCCACGTCTCTGAAGGTGAGGCCATCAGAGCAGGAGGCGGTCATGGATACGGACCCCATTTTCAAGACACCAGTTAAACGAAAAAAGAAAAGCCAGTCCTTAAACAGCAGACAGGGGAAAATACCGGTACCGGGGTCTGACACTGATGTGTCTGACAGTGAGGGGGGTCTCTCCGATTCAGCTTGGTCAGTAGAATCTCAGGACGACATCACCCCACCTGTGCACTCAAGCAGTGACATAAAAAGTTTTTTACAGCACACAAAAGGCATGAGGAATGTCCAGTTCACCACCTTTTTTGCAGACAAAGAGCAATTCATTTGTGATGTCCAACACTATAGGAGACGAGGTGTTTTTACTAAATTGGAACTGTTTCGACTTAAGAAGATACTGACCAAGCTGAAGAGGGAGGGAAATGGTGCTGAACATGTGGTGGTTTAACCTGTTTTTTATGGAGGTTTTATCTGAAGACTGTCTCTCTCATAAATATTTTACTATGCCAGGTTTTACAATAGCCACTTTGAATATAAATGGGGCGCGAGACCGTTTTAAGAGGGCTAAATTGTTTGATTTTATTACAAAAAAAGGAGTTGATGTCATGTTTTTACAAGAAACTCACAGTGACGTGACAAACAATGTGGACTGGACCAGTGAATGGACAGGGCTGGCTATTTTAAGTCACCAGAACTCCGTAAGCGCTGGGGTCGGTCTCCTTTTTAAACAGAGTTTTATCCCTCACTCTTATGAGGTGGAGGAAGTCGTGCATGGAAGGCTTTTAAAAGTGAAGGCTGTTTTTGAAAATGACGTGTTCGTTTTTATCTGTGTGTATGCTCCAACTGGTGGGATGGATAGACTGGCTTTTCTAGACACGCTATGTGAGACCCTTGCAAGATGTTCGCCTAATGATTTTTTAATAATAGGGGGCGATTTCAATTGCACTACTGGGGACATGGATAGGAACCATGTGGAGCCGCACTTTGCATCACGCAAGCGCCTCCGTGAACTGATTGAAAATTGTGAACTCTGTGATGTATGGAGGTCCTTTCATGGCACGCAAAGACAATACACCTGGACCCATGCTCGTGACAATATGCTCTCCCTGGCAAGACTGGACCACTTTTATACTTTTAAACACCAGTTGAACGTTTTTACTCTGTGTAATATTATCCCTGTTGGTTTTACTGATCATTTTATGGTTATGGGTAAGATCAACAAAGAGTGTGTGAAACCCAGGAGTGCCTATTGGCATTTTAATTCTGCCCTTTTAGATGATGCCAATTTTAGAGATTCCTTTATTTATTATTGGAACATTTTAAGACTACAAAAACCTGACTTTGCCAGCCTACAACAGTAGTGGGATGTGGCTAAGACACAGATCAAGGTTTTTTGCCAGCAGTACACTCTCAATGTCACCAAAGACATAACTAGATCTCTTGCAGCTTTAGAGAGTGAAATAGTGGAGATCCAAAGCTTAGGTGATGCCACTGTAAATCGAGAGCATATTGAAGCTCTCAGACGTAAAAAGGCCAATCTGGACGATCTGCTGGGTGTTACAGTACAAGGGGCGCTGGTTCGCTTGCGCTTTAGATGTGTGACTGAAATGGACGCCCCCACTAAGTTCTTCTTCAGTCTTGAGCAGAAGAATGGACAGAAAAGGTTCATGCATGCTGTGCGAACAGAATCAGGAGCCCTCGTCACTGGGCTCTCTGATGTTCGTGAGCAAACAGTTGGCTTCTTCTCGAAGTTGTTTCAGAGCGAACAGTCGGAGTCTGAGGAGGTGCAGAGAAGGTTTCTCCGTCAGCTGCCTCAAGTGTCTCAGCAGTCTGCTGAGCAGCTGGACGGGCAGCTGACTTTGGAGGAGCTGTACTCTGCCCTTCAGGGCATGGAGAACGGTAGGGCTCCTGGCATTGACGGTCTACCAGTGGAGTTTTACAAGTCCTTCTGGTCCGTCTTGGGACAAGATGTGCTGGATGTCCTGAAATGCAGCTTAGCGGAGGGGATGCTCCCCCTGAGCTGCAGGAGGGCCGTCCTCACTCTCTTGCCCAAGACGGGAGACCTTACGGTGCTGAAAAACTGGCGTCCTGTGTCCCTGCTCTGCACTGATTACAAGTTGCTCTCAAAAACATTAGCTGCAAGACTGAAGGAGGTGATGGGGCAAGTCATACACAGGGACCAGACGTACTGTGTGCCTGGCAGGTCGATCTTTGACAATGTGCATTTGATTCGGGGAATTTTGGACCTCTCTAAACTTTTGGGCCTGAAGACTGGTTTGATATTCCTGGACCAGGAAAAGGCTTTTGACAGAGTTGAACATGACTACTTGTGGAAGGTTTTGAGTAGTATGGGGTTCAACTCTGTCTATATAGCCATGATCAAAGTTTTGTACTGTGACATTGAGAGTGTACTGAAGGTGAACGGTGGTTTGTGTGCCCCTTTTAAGGTTACCAAGGGCATCAGACAAGGCTGCTCCTTGTCTGGATTTTTATACTCGATCGCGATTGAACCCCTGTTGTGCAAACTGCGTGAATTACTCGCTGGTTTTAGAATCCCCAACTCTGACAATGCACTTTACCTGTCAGCATATGCTGATGATGTGGTGGTTTTTATTAACACTCAGGATGATGTACGCAATTTACTTGCAGTTTTAGATGATTTTAGGGCCTTGTCGTCTGCTACAGTAAATTGGCGTAAGAGTGAAGCCATTTTGGTGGGGGAATGGACGGGACCACAACCCACGCTTCCAGAGGGGCTTAACTGGAAAGTGGGTGGTTTTAAATACTTGGGGATTTATATTGGAGATGATGATTTTATGCTTAAGAACTGAGAGGGATCACTAGAGAAAGTGAGAGGACGGCTGTCAAAATGGAAGTGGTTACTTCCGAAAATGTCCTATAGGGGGCGGGTACTCGTTTTAAACAACTTGGCTGCATCCTCCCTTTGGCACAAACTGACCTGTGTCGACCCGCCCCCTAATATGCTGGCTGGCATTCAGGCAGCCCTGGTCGATTTCTTCTGGGATCGGCTACACTGGCTCCCACAGGCAGTGCTGTTTTTGCCGAGAGACTATGGGGGTCAGGGCCTAATCCATCTGCCCAGCAGGGCTGCCGCCTTTCGGCTTCAGTTTGTCCAGCGCCTTCTCACGGGCCCTAACGATGTGGTGTGGAGACCAGTGGTCCAAAAAATTTTACAGACTGTGGGGGGCTTAGGCCTGGATAGAGCCTTGTTTTTAACTAACACACATACACTGAACCTTACTGGCCTCCCATTGTTTTATAAGGGCATTTTTAAAGTCTGGGGACTGTTTGATTTATCCAGGGATGGCTGTTCCTCATTGCACTGGATTTTAGAGGAACCCATAGTGTGTGAGGCCCGGCTGGACATACCGACCCAAACCTCCCAACTCCTGTCCGGGGTCCTGGCTTCAACTGGCATCACAACGTTCCGAAAGCTAGTGGACGTTGTAGGGCCGAACCTCAGTGACGTGGAGCGGCTGGCGGAGCATTTGGGTGTAAGGTCGAGGCGGGTGGTGCTACGACTCCTGCAGGGATGGAGGTTGGCACTCACTGATGAGGAGAGTTGCCTTCTTCAGGACTTCAATGCAGGAGTGGTGGAACCTAATGAGAGTGACCCGTTCCCCAAGTGCTCTCTGACCTTGGACATGGCAGATTGCGGGGGGCTGCTGTTGGAGTGTGGAGGCAGGGTCGGTATGGACCTGAGCTCAGCCAGTGGGCAGATGTTTTACAGACACTGCGTCTTAATTTTGAATAAAAAGAAACTGGTTGGGAGAACTGATACTCCGTGGCGGGGAGAGCTGGGCCTGGGTGATGGGGTATGGCCGGAATGGAGGGCTCTATACAAACCGCCGTTGACCAAAAAAGTGGCAGATCTGCAGTGGCGGATACTCCACGGTATTGTGTCTGTCAATTCGTTTGTGACTGTTTTAAACCCTGAGGTTTCACACGCTTGTCCATTCTGTGGGCTGAGAGAGACGGTCTTTCATGCTTTTATGCATTGTTTTAGATTACTGTTATTGTTGTTGATTATTGTTGTTGGTTTTACGGAATGTTTTTACAAACCTCGCTGCTCATTTTACTCCCCAGGTTTTTATCCTTGGTTTTAAATATGTCCAGAGTCGACGTTTCAAGTGCCAGCTGATCAATTACATAATTGGTCAGGCAAAGCTGGCACTCTACGTCAGCAGGAAAAATAAAATTGATTCTGACTCGGACTGTGATGCCACACTAATATTCTCCAGGCAGGTCAGGTCTCGTATCACCTTGCATTTTAATTTCTATAAGAACATGGCCGACCTGGAGCATTTTAAACTGGTGTGGTGTCAGGAGGAGGCAGTGTGTTCTGTTGTGGAGGACACACTTTTATTTGCACCTGAACTCCTCTGAGCAGCGAGGGGTAGTTTCTATATTTTTGTTTCTTGGTGTTTTTAATATTATGATTATTTATTCATTTTTATATTCAAAATTGAGAGACTTGCCTGAATAAGACTCAATAAAGTTTTGTTAAATCTCAAAATCTCTCTCTGTCTCTCTCTCTCTCTCTCTGTCTCTCTCTCTATCTCTCTTCCTCTCTCTCTCTCTCTCTCTCTCTCTCTCTCTCTCTCTCTCTCTCTTTCTCTCTCTCTCTCTCTCTCTCTCCAGGTGTCACTCAGCCCACACTCACCGTGCTGCCCCCCTCCAGTGCAGCACTGCAGCAGGGGAAGGCTACACTGGTGTGTTTGGCCAGTAAGGGCTTTCCCTCAGACTGGACACTGAGCTGGAAGGTGGACGGTAGCAGCCCGAGCTCAGGTGCGTGTGTGGACGGCAGCGGCCAGAGCTCGGGTGTGTGTGTGAGCCCCGGCCTGCTGCAGAAAGATGGCCTGTACAGCTGGAGCAGCACGCTGACCCTCACTGAGGACCAGTGGAAGAAGACGAAGGCAGTGAGCTGAGAGGCCAACTATGCCTCACAGACACCAGTGAAGAAGAGCCTGAACACACAGCTGTGTAGAGAAGAGTGACACGGTGTGCTCTACACACACTCTCTCTGTCAGTGTGCAGTGTGAGGGAATGTTTCTGCTGACCTGAGCTCGTTCACACTTTTACAGCTCAGTATCAGACGCCGTCATTGATTCTGATCTTCATCTCCATTCAGTGATTTAAAGAGGAGCTTTACTGTCTGTCTGCTCAATAAAACCTTCTTCACGCTCAGCTTCAGTGTCTGGATTGTGTTTGGGGCTGTTTTGATTACAGAGAGGGTCGTCAATAAGGGTCATCAAAATGGGTCAACAGTTATGGCTATCAGTGTGAGTCATCAATAAGAGCTACCAATTACAGTTATCAATAGTAAGGTATCAATAATAGTCATCCAAAATGATTAGGGTCATCAGTATGTCATATCAATAAGGTTAATCAATAAAGAATAATCAATAATCAACCAATAATCAATAACAGTAACTGCCTGTAGTACACAGCAGAACTCTAATCCATCCACTGTCCTTCCTCCAGGCATCACTCACACCTTTAACTTCATAAAGCCTTAAACAATAACTGGAGCATATAAATTATTATTATTATTATTATTATTATTTAACTTTTATTAAAGATCATTTTTTATCATTCTCCAAAACTAAAACGTACATACGTTTTCACAGCCTTTGCCAGGACACTCAAAACTGAACTCAGGTGCATCTTGTTCCTGCATCTGATGTTTCTACAGCTTGCTTGGACACCTGTAATACACACCTGTTTATATAAGGTCTCAGAGTAGACAGTGCAGATCAGAGCACAAACCAAGACATGGAGTCTAAGGAACTGTCTGTAGACCTCAGAGACAGGACTGTATGGAGACTCGGATCTGGAGAAGGTACACAAACATTTCTGCTGCATCTCAATCAGCACAGTGGCTCAATCATCTGTAAATGGAAGAAGTTTGGAAACACCAGGACTATACCTAGAGCTGGCGTCCTGAGCAATCTGAGTGATTGTGGTATAAGGGCCTTAGACAGGGTGGTGACCAAGAACCCAAAGGTCACTCTGCCAGAGCTCCAATACTGCTCTGTGGAGAGAGGAGGATCTTACAGGACGACAAACATTTCTGCAGAACTCCACCAATCAGGCCTGTATGGTAGAGTGGACAGACAGAAGCCACTCCTCAGTAAAAGTCACAACAGCAACAAAAGGACTCTCAGAGCATGAGAAATTAAAACATTGAACTTTTTGGATTGAAGGCCAAACATCGTGTCTGGGAGGAAACCAGGCACTGCTCATCAGCTAGCAAATACCATTCCTACAGTGAAGCATGGTGGTGGCAGCATCATGTTTGTCTGCAGCAGGAACTGGGAGACCAATCAGGGTTGAGGGAAAGATCATTGCAGTGATGTACAAAGATATCCTTGATGATGACCTGTTCCGGAGTGCTCTGAACCTCAGACTGAGATTTATCTTCCAACAGAACAACGACCTGAAGCACACTGCCGAGATAACAAAGGAGTAGTTTCGGGAAACAAATGTCCTTGAGCGGCTCAGCAAGAGCCCAGACTTGAACCCGATTGAACATCTCTGGAGATACCTTTAATAGAAATTGATGGAGCTTGAGAGGTTCTGCAAAGAAGAATGGGATAAACTTCCCCAAAACAGGCTGTAAGTGCTTCAACAAAGTATTGGACAAAGCCTGTGAAAAATTATGTACATATTATATTTTAATCAACATGCAAAGATTTCAAATAAACTTTTCTCACTGTCATTGTGGAGTATCGAGTGTAGAATTCAGGGGAAAATGAAATGAATCCAATTTGGAATTAAGCTGTAACATAACTAAATGTGCAAAAAGTGAAGCTCTGTGAAGACTTTCCAGATGAACTGGAGGTAAATGATTACAGGTGTGGTCTGATCAGACACGGGGACTTGGCTTAAAAGTGTATCCCCTCTGACTCTGAATCTACTTTTGGGTAGCAAACCTCTCGAGAGTTGACCACTAGAAATGCCTCTATGACACAAAGACAATTTGCCCAGTTGAGACTTTGAGAGGGAGCACAGAAGCAGGGTGGCTGTGCTGACCAAGCTGTTAAGATGGTTGTGACAGAATGCACACACTGGAATCATATCTTCCTTACCGATGAATCCAGTTACTGCTTGGATGGTCGGATGAAAGTATGGAGATCTTGTGGCGAGCACTTCAATCTTGCCTTTGCTGTGGAACAAACATTGCCCCAACTGCTGGTATGATGAGCTGGGGAGCACCGCATTTGACAGTCACCACTAGTAATGACACAAGGGACACTTACAGCTCAGCAATATGTGCAGGACATCCTGCAAATGTGTCACTTCTCATAGCAGGGCTTCCAAAAGGCATTTTTGGGATAATGCTACCACACACAGCAAGGGTTTCCCAGGAAAGTGTCCTTCCCTGTTCACCAGACTTATTAGGGAACTCATGGGACAAGCTGGATGCTTGAGGAACCTATGAGTGTGCAGAATCTGTAGGTAAATGTTCTGAAGACTGCCATAAGGAACCTATAGACCTCCATTCCCAAACATGTCATCTTGGATTCAGGCTAGAGGCCCAACTGGGTACTGGAGTGTGTCTATCAGTGTGTATTATTTATATTATCTTTTAAACAAAAAATTATGTTTTAGCACTGATGTTGCAGATCTCAAAAACTCATCAAAATGTTTCAAAAATGATGCACATTAATGTCGTAATCAAAGAACCAAAGAAATAATTCAATCATTCAACACACCTCGCCTGAACTTGTTTATAATTTTCTAGGTTTTATTTGAACTGGTTGATCAAGAGAAGTGCAAAACATACAGAGAGCAATGGAATGGAGGGAGGAAGGAGGGGTGAAGAAAGGAGTATCTCTCAATGTGAGTGAAGTTATGCTCCTGTAAATAAGTCTACACTGACCCCTGATGGCAGAGAGGGAGAAACACAGAAGGAGAGAACCCTCAGCCACGTTCCTTTTAGAACATACAGATGAACAGCTAACAGTGTTATTCACATTTTCTCCAAAGCATTCCCTATAATACAGGCTTTGACAGCTTAAAAATAGACTTACATCTATTGCTAACATTTCTACATATTTCTAATGTTCTTTTTCTCTTAGGTTTTTCTTTATTTTTTTACAAACTGTACCTCTGAGTTAACGACAGCATGTAAGGCAGGAGGGAGGAGATGGGGGTCTACATGCTTATAGAGTATGTACGGTTTATTGTGTTGAGATGACGGCATTAAATGCATCAACAGTAGTAACTTCGCACTTTATAATAATATACGGTACTGTACAGTTAAAAATGCTGAATCTGGAAACCTGTTAAAGGTACCGGTTGTGGTTTCTAATCCCCCTCCTCCATAAGAGCCAAGTATAGAGATAAAAGTATGGAAATAGTTAGTTCAACACAATAAGTCCTGTAAGTACAGTAGAGTAAGATCATCCGAGATCATCGGTTGACTTTTCCAGTCCACATCATTCCTGCAACAGCAGGTTCCAAGCAGGAGAGTTGAGCCTACATGAAGATGTTATAAAGCACAGCCGTCTGGAGCTTCTCATGCAAATTCCCAAAACATCTCCACTTCTTCTCAGCTCCAGAGTCTTTAAACACAGACTCGTGAATCATAATGAAGATCCAAGCGTTCCGATTACTCCTTTTGGGATTAAGTGTAAGTAGCACTGATACCGTGGCTTTTCTCACCAGGTATGATTGCAGCGTTAAAGCGAAGCACATGTAGCATGGTTTATCTTCTTCCTGGCTAAAACAGCATGAAGCAAGGGCAGGAGAAATGCAGCAGCTTCATCATTGTGCCAAGGTGCAACGAATGGAAGACGAACACCAGCCAGAATTGTCTGACACAGCAAAGCAAGAGCAACTTGAGGAGAAATTAAAAAAATAAAAATAATGGTCCATCTATCATTAGATCACCACCTGGTAAACAACCTTGCCATCGACGAGGAAAGGCCTGAGAAGACTAAGAGACAAAGTCACGCCATTCACCACCGGTTTCTCTTGGCACTTCCGGAGAGAACTTTGTCATAAGAGTGAGTGGAAAGTATTCAAGTCCCAAAAGCCCCCTGAGAAAACTTAGAACAAAAACAGGTGGGAGAAGTCAAAAGACGCAAGCAGTTTCAGTCTTACGTTTACGTTTCCAGTTCGTACTCGAAGTACGCAAGTTCCTCTGCCTTTACAGTCATCGACATATTCACAGTGCATCAATCTCAAACAAGATTTGAAGAAACAGTGTTAATAAGTATGATGATGAAAATATTCAAGATCACTGTCAGTTATTGTAGAACCGAGAGCGACAGCACAAACCATATTTACCCAACGGTTAACGGAAGTGTGTGCAGAATCGCCATCACTCTGAGCTCTTAATGCAGGGTTAAACGTACAAAACGGAATTAAACATGGTTGAGGAAAAAAAAAAAAAAAAAAAAAAAAAAACAAACACTGGCCATGCCGGGTTGTGGAATGCAACACTGAAGGTCGTTTCCATCTCCATCTTCAGCGGAGTGAAGTCCTGAAGCTGCTGTGTGATGGAGGAGTTCACCCGAGTGAAATGGAATGTAGTCCAGTGAGAGAGAGAGTGTTAATAAGGTGCAGGGTTTGTGTAGTTTAGAGTGTGTGTGGGATTGTCTGTGTGTGTATTTGTGTGTGTGTGTGTGTGGGTGTAGTAAATGCAGAATCCTTGCCTCCCACATGGCACCAT
This sequence comes from Acestrorhynchus altus, assembly GCA_034509495.1. Lineage (NCBI taxonomy): Eukaryota > Metazoa > Chordata > Actinopteri > Characiformes > Acestrorhynchidae > Acestrorhynchus > Acestrorhynchus altus. The sequence goes on along the minus strand of JAVGWO010000308.1, from coordinate 881 downwards.
GTTACCAGTTAGTGTTCACCTGCCAACTGGGGGAAGAGGAGGAGCCCCCCTCACCACTGTAAACACAAACACACACAGTGTTAGTAACTCTCCGTCCAGATCAACGTTTGTACATCCATTCATCCTCCATCTGCATAAGCATCCAACTTTCCATTCATCCATATCAGCATCAGCCTCGTCCATCAGATCATCCCGCTGCATCATCATCATCCATCCCCATCAGCATCTGTCTATCCATTCACCTCACCATCTTTCTGTCAGAGCATTCATTTATCCATATATTCAACCATCTGGGCATCAGCATCAATCCTCATTCATCCATCTATCACACACATGTTTATGCTTCTGAGTTTTACCTCTGTTGACTTTGCTGGGGTAGATTTTAGTGAAGTGTCTGTACTCCTCGGGTGGGGGGAAGTCGTCCAGTGGATGGAAGGAATACTTGGATTCAAAGTCATCTGGAGTAAAACACAGGAGGGAGAGAGAGTACAGTCAGAGAATCCACCGTCAAACAGGACATGTTCAAATATCAGCTCTACCTCAGCTCTTAAAGCAAGAAATCTTTATATTAAAATGTTGTATTTTATATTTTCTTAAAGGTGGCCAGTTAATGTGAGGAAAACACTGAGGAAACACTGTAGTTGTATCTTATTTATCTTGAAAGGTTCTGCTTAAAGAAAGCTCGGCTGCAATTCGCAGACTTTAAAACACTGAACTAACGAGCGCAGTATTAGTCCAGCCCGGACTGGACTCTTCTCAGAGGCAGGTGGTGTCCAGGTGAGTGGAGGAGGAGGGGCTGATGGAGATGAAGGTGAGTGTGTGAAGCACTCACCTACAAAGGAGCGGGGGGTAGAGGTGTGTCCATTGCGGATGGGCGGGGG
>JAVGWO010000307.1:0-11766 GCA_034509495.1 Acestrorhynchus altus | reverse complement strand
ATAATAATAATAATAATAATAATAATAATAATAATAATAATAATAATTATTATTATTATTATTATTATTATAATAATTATAATAATTATAATAATAATAATAAATTTTATTTCAAAGGCGCCTTTCTGGCACTCAAGGACACAGTACTAAAGAGTAAAATAGACAAAATTAAAACAATAAGAAAAGAAACAAATAAGATAAAATATAAGTAAATAAAATATCAGAGATTAAGAATAACAGAGTCAGATGGAGAAGGCAGTTCTAAACAGGTGTGTTTTGAGAGCAGATTTAAAGTTTGGAAGTGAATTTATGTTCCTTATGTGAGGAGATAAATAGTTCCAGAGTTGGGGAGCAGAGCTTTCAGTCATGGTGGTGAGACGGGCAGAGGGGACAGACAGGTGGACGGAGGAAGAAGATCTGAGGGAGGGAGAGGGAGTAGCAGAGAAGATTGAAAAGATAAGGTGGAGAGAGATTGTGGATGGTCTTGAAAGTGAACAGAAGAATTTTGTATTATATGCAGAATTTAACGTGGCGCCAGTGAAGCTGTGGGACAGGAGTGATGTGGTGAATGGATGGGGTTCTGGTACTGATACGGGCAGCTGAGTTCTGGACCAGTTGGAGCTTATGGAGATATTTGTGGGAAAGACCATAGAGGACGGAGTTGCAATAATCCAGGCGAGATGTAACGAGGCAGTGAAGAAGGATGGCAGTGGAATGGGGAGTAAGGGAGGGACAGAGGCGGTTGATGTTACGTAGGTGGAAGTACGCAGACCGGGTAATGTTGTTGATATGAGACTGAAATGAAAGGGTAATGTCAAGGATGACACCCAGAAATGTTTGATTTTGGACAAAGTTGATTTTGTACCAATGAGGAGAACCTCTGTTTTATCACTGTTTAATTTGAGTAAATTTGAAGAGAACCAGGATTTGATTTCAGTCAAACAGTCAGTAAGAGAGGACGGTGGGAGACTGGAGGTGGCTCCAGCCTGCCAGCCATTTCAAGAACTGGTTTAAGAGGTCATGATGCTGCCAACCCCATGCTTCACTGTTAGAATGGTGTTTGTACAGCTGTTCTCAACTGGGCACAAAACAGTCGTGGTTGCTCAGGTAGCTCAATATGATAACCACCTGTATGTCTGAATAAGAAATTCCAAACTCAAAGCCATTTTTTAATTCATTCATTCATTCATTCATGAATGAATGAATGAGCCATTTTTTAATCACGTGTATTTAATGGATTTTATAAATTCTGTTTAAATAATTCCAATTTTAAATTCATTTTATGATTTGTGAGCTCAATTTAAAACAATAATCATATGAGTACTTATTTGTTATTTACAGGGTTACAGTGGATATCAAATAAAATATCAGGGACTCTTTGGTGTCGGTGGCAGAGAAGAAGACTCTGGAGAAGCTACTGGACATTATGGACAATGCCAGTCATCCTGTACACACTGTCATCAGCCAGCAGAGGAGCCTGTTCAGTGAGAGACTGTCCTTCTCAAGTGCAGGACCAACAGACTTAAAGACTCTTTTGTCCCGCACGCCATCAGACTGTACACCTCCTCTCTGGGGCGGAGGAGAGCTAACAGGAGGATGGAGGATGGGAACGAGTAGGAACGACCAGTAACTCACTCACAACCCACAACCACAACACAACTGGACAATACACAGTTCAAGTGCAATAATAACAATAATAATAATAATAATAATAATAATAATAATAATAATAATAATAATAATAATGTGCAATACCGCCTCCTACTGGACACTTTTTCTCATGCACTATTTATATATATTATATGTTGTAATATAGTCTCTATATTATATATATATATATATATATATATATATATATATATATATATATATATATATATATATATATTATATATACTGTATATTTATATAGTGTTTTCTTACTAAATTATGTCTTTTTCTACTTCTTCTGTACTGATGCTGCAACTGGAACCTTAATTTCCCTGAGGGAACCCTCCCAAGGGATCAATAAAGTTCTATCCTATCCTAAAATTTAGTTTTCATTTACCACAATGCTGTATTTTCATGTTTTTCCATACTATGTGTTTAGCTGGTGGTTACTTGATTTGCCCAATAAACAAATTTGAACTTTTTTAAGGATCATAGAAATTCAGCTTTATAGTCTGTAGATCTGACATTTGAAATCTGAAATGATGCTCATTTCCTTATTTCAGCAACAATTCTAGTACATTTTTTAGTACGTTTTTTTTTTATCACAAAATTGATTTAATATTTCATCAATGTTTGGAGATATCAGTTCTGCTCAGTTATTTTGCATTCTACTGTAAATCCTTTGGTCACATACAAATGTAATTTGTCAGGTTTACATGAGCGTATGTCAGTTACAGATAAACAGCATTTGTATTATTTGTCTGAACATTGGTATTCAGTATGTGCCTGTATGGCCATATTTTCATATGGGTGAGTATTTTATTTTTCAAACAGAATCAAAATAAAAATGACTTAAAACAGTTAAAAATATAACATCAGTTTACCTTTTTATTTAGACTATGAACAAAACTGAACATGACAACTGATGTTATCAATTAATCAGTTTTTAATCAAATTTAACATCTTTTACAGGCTTAACTTCTGCTGTGTTTCTCCTGCTGTGGGTCCTGATGACTCCCAGATGATCCCCTCAGCAGCTCCCTCGTTCCTATAGGAAATTAAAAGGGAAGTCTTTACCATCATTCACTTTGTCCTGTAAAATTGTTCACCTGTGTGACTTAAAGTCTATGGAAGAAAATCTATTTAAACAGACTCTGATTGAAAGTTAAGAAGGGTTTGTTCTTCTCCTGTAAAGTTGCCAGTTGGAGATATGAGGTTCTGGTGTGACACAGCATGTATGAGAGCAAAGTATTTCTTAAGATTCAGATCATGGACAGATGTCCTTATATTGTCCTGTAGAATTTGCTGGTATAGTTCAGAATTCATTGTTCCATCAATGATGACAAGCTGGTCTCATCTGCCAACAAAACTGTTCCAGTAGTCTTCTGGCTTCTCTGTGTGATCTTTATCAAACTGCAGACAGGTAGCAGCTAATGATGCAGGTCTTGAATCTGTGACTTTGGACTGGTGGACTCCAAACTCTTAAGAGATGGTGTTATAACCTTTACCAGCCTGATCATCTTCTGAGCTCCACAGAAATCTCTTTATTCTCCTTCATACACTTCCAGACAGGACACGCCCAGTCACACCTGACTGTCTCCCATTGATTGAAAACACCTGACTCTAATTTCACCTTCAAGTGATCTTCTGGTCCTAATGGTTCACATACTTTTGCCCTCACAGATTACAAATCAAGTTGTCACATCAGATTAAACAGGTGAGGGTGAGTGAAAATCTATGCATCCCTCACAGCAGTAAAACACAGGAGCAGGAAATAAAAATAAAAAATATATTAACTCACACTGTACATACATTATTGCACTGTATCATTTCTCTGTTTATAGAAAATATAAAATGAATGTTTACGTTATATATGCATCTACACTGGGTATAGAATTAGATAGAGCTGTTAGAAGGCAGTGAGAAGTCTCTGACCAGCCTCTCAAAGCACTTGCTTATGACAGTCATTTAAGCCAGTGATGCTGGCTGTTTTCCGAACAGGGACGATGGTGGTCAGTTTGAAGCTGGAGCGACTGAGATGGACAGAGAGTCTGCCATGACTTCTGCTAACTGATCTGCACATGCTTTAAGCACATGCCCCGGAATGCCACCTGGGCCGGTACACTTGAAGTATCTGCACACGTCAGCTGCAGAGACGGAGGGTGGTGGACGTGGCTGTCTCCATGGGCTCACTGTGATTTACTTCTAAACGAGCTCGTGTGGAAGTGTTGCACTGGTGCTGCTCAGGGAGTGAAAGTTCCCCTTTAAGGCCGTGATTGTGTGTAACCCCTCCCACATGCTTCTGACACTTAAACTGTACTCCCTCTTTGTCTCTGTACTCATGTTTTTATGGTCTTACGGAGAGCTGGCTTCTTTATACGCCTCCATGCTTCCACACTTAAAAGCAGCTGTACATTCATCCAGAGACAGTTGAGTCAGGGCTTCTGATTGGGGTAAACCAAAACTGCCTGTGGGCACAACATCCTCTCTGCACCTTCTGATGAATCCAGTGACTGAATCAGCATATTCATCAGTGCTGTTAGACGAATCACAGCGTCTGATTGGTTCAACCAGTGGCGAACCTCCCTGATGGTGGGCGGGTTACGTTTCAGCTTCAGCCTATAGGTGGGCAGGAGCAGGATGGAGGAATGATCCGATTTGGAAAACGGAGGTCGGGGTAGGCTTTGTACACCTCCCAGAAGGTGGTGTAACGGTGGTCCAGCATTTGTGTTTTCCGAACAGTACATGTGATGTGTTGACAAAACTTCGGAGCAACTTTCTTCAGGTTGGCTTTATTGAAGATGTGTAATATTGGATCATTTTCCTCAATTTATTTGTTTGATTTGGTTCTCCTCATCAACTTTTAGGACGTTTTAGTCAAATGTATGTTGAAACAGAACATTTCGAACACTTCCCAACCTTTTAAGTAGCAGTGTATTCAGTTCAGACACAATACCACAGCATGTAAACACATCTGTTCACTGAACTCTGAGCCCACACTCATTTCACCTGTGTTTACGTGTCAGATCAGACCACAATATTTCACATCATCAAATGACGGAGATTGTTCTCCTTCACCTTTAAATGAGCTTCAAATTTCTGACTGACATGCTCATCGAGTATGAAAAGTAAACTTAGAAGCCAATCTAGACATGATATTTATCCATCAAATGACTTTATCTTTTTAAATAGGAAGTGTCAGAGAAGATGATCAAAACAACAGAAATGGACGTTTTCTGTAGTTCCAGCTCATTACAACCATTACGGATATTTACGAATCCGTGAAATCTGTGCTCTGAAGCTTCAAAATGAGATGGTACTGGGATATTATTCCAGAAATATTCTGTTGTCAGTGGGCCTGAACCTGTTTGTGCTGTACAGTGAATTTGCAGGGAATGAATCTCTTCTTAGCCTTGTTTGGTCTTAGTGACCTGTATTCTCACCTTCTCCTCAAAAATGACTTAAATATGACCCAAAGACAGTCTGTCATGTACCCCGGTGGTGTAGAGCTTTAAGGAAAGTATAAACAAATATGATTTCACTTTATCTAATGTTGGGATCATTCCAGGAATAATCCCTCAATTTCAAGATGACAAACCATTTAGTGGCTTTGCTGTTAAACATGGTGGTGGGCCATTTTAAGATTGAACAAAGGATAAACCCTGTAATGAGCTGGTACCACGTCCGGAGGATATTCCTGCTGTGTGTCTAATGATACCAGGTAGGCTCCGGACCCACTTCCAAGAGGACAAGAGGATGAATGGATAAATGAAAGGACGGATGTCATGATTTGAACCCTCCAGGTGTATGGTAGACATAGCTACACATTCGACTACACAGCAACGGAGCCCTTTGTGCAGTTCACGAATAACCATCATAAAGTGTTCTTATGAACACAGCCAAGCTTATTCGTAGTCTAGTTTTCATACATATTTTTATCAGAAAAAGAGAGGTTACGGTTGTGTGTTTAGGAACTGATTGATGCCCTATTGTCCTCCTGTGCAGAAAAGCTGAAAACACTCAAGGTCTGATAATTGTTAATTCATTTCTGCATCAGCTCTGAATGCTGAACAACTCAGGGAAGTGCAAATGATTTTTTTTCTGTTAGCAAAGTCGTTTCTTCTCTTGTATTATTGCAGAAAAATGACTTTTATATTGACTATTATAAATCAACAGGATAGAGTCACACAGACAAAACCCTGCCTTTGTGACCGCAGAGTTATCAGAATTTCTTTTGTGGGACACTTATAGATTTAATTCAGACTGGCAATGAAAACAGATGATCAAATTGAATAAGCTGTGAGTAATGAATAAAGAACATGTTGCTTTGTAGGAGGTCTTCTGGCCTTGATGATTTTCATAATTATCTAAACTAACTTTCTACAGCTGTCCACAAATCTCCTCTACACTCTCAGAAACAACCCATCTTTGGGGTAGTACCTTGCATGTTGTGGTGGTCGTGCCTTTAAAGGTACACGAGGAACCTTTTTTTAGGGCTAAAATATCAAGTCTTTATTGTATTTTTCTGATTATAAACAAATTCATTAAGAAAAGGTAGAAAATAACAAATTATATTGATCTCCAATATATCAGACCGGTCTTGTGGAGATTTCCCAGTAAGCAGTGGTCAGTTCCCACTGAAAGTGCTCCATGAAAGGGGAACCAGTGAACTGGTGACATTGGAGTAATGGTGCTGTTCCACTGCACGGTATCTACACTACTCCACCCGAATCTACCTCTCTTATTTGCTTTTCCACAATGCAGATTTTGTAGGTCGTACCTGAAACTGGTACGATTGCTTTGTGGTTCTAAACGACCTAAAAAGAACCAACATGTAAACTTTGTGCTCTAAAGCAGTGCTCCGATTGGTCAGAGAGAACCATGCACAACTCTGAATGGTCAGAGAGAAAGTTGCAGAGCTTCGGTTAGTCAGAGAGAACTGTGCAAAGCTCTGATTGGTCAGAGAGAGCTGTGCAAAGCTCTGATTGGTCAGAGAGAACTGTGCAGAGTTCTGATTGGTTAGTTATAACTTTGAAGAACTATGATTGGTTGGAGAGAACAGTGCAGAGCTCTGATTGGTCAGAGAGAAAGTTGCAGCGCTTCGGTTAGTCAGAGAGAACTGTGCAAAGCTCTGATTGGTCAGAGAGAACTGTGCACAGTTCTGATTGGTTAGTTATAACTGTGCAGAACTCTGGTTAGAGAGAACCATGCAGAGCTCTGTTTGGTCAGACATGTGCAGAGCTCTGATTGGTCAGAGAGAAGGTCATGGTATGCTCTACTGCTGTATTATGTGTTATTGTGTTTATGTTGCTATGGTTACTGTAATGTATTGTGAAGCTGCTGATTGAATGTCACTATTAGTTTGTAACAAACTCACGTGATCATTTTTACACAGTAACTCTATATTCTCTTTAGAACGGGGTATTTTCCCCGGACTGACCCGGACAGACAGGCAGATAAGTTATCTGCTAACTGGCTAAAGCTACAATAATAAACACTCTTCCAGATGAAACTTTAAATAAAGCGTCTAAAACGGAGACAGGAAACATTACCTGTGTTTCTGTTACGGGATTAAAGTGTTGTCATAAACAACCAAACATTTATTCAGCACAGATTCTTGACTTTTGTATGTTAACTGGGTTTAAATATGGAGATTTTAAAGAAAAGGTTTAGAATTTATGAAGTGACTGTGGCGTCGTTAGTGAGCCGAGGAAAAGCGCCAAACAGCGGCTGGCGCAGACGAGGCCTCACCGCGCAACTCAAACCATGTAAACCATCTTACTGTCTGTGTTTGAATCCACACAAAGCAGACGTGATAGTCCAGCCGTCTCTGAGGGGGACCTACACGTTAGACAGGGGTTTTAATGTTCTGGCTGTATATCTGAATAACCAGGGAAATGAAGCTTTGCATTGAATCTGAGGATTTTTCAGGTCACAGGAACAGACTGCTTCTTCTCACCATGAGAGGGCGCTGCAACTCTGCTGGAGATTGGGGTCTTGGACAGAGAGAGGGGTAATTGGTGTTGCATATTTTTATCTACTGAAAAAACAGAAGAGTGTACGAGGCATTTGGGGCGTCCAGCTGAGAGTAGTTACAGTCTTTCTTTATGAGGCACTTACTGCCTCAGCAGAGCCACTTCACAGTCCCAGAACGAGGCTGCTCGGCCTGCAGACGGGGATGCGGGAGGAGGGTGGGAGGTAGCTAGGGGGATGGGGGACGGGGGCACGAAGATGATGATGAAAGCCATCAAACTGCTCCTTTGTGCACGCCGAGTCCCTCCTACCCCCCGAAAGAGCGCATTGGCAAGCCGCTCACGCTCCTGATGGCGCCTATAACAGACCTGCACTTTCTCCAGTGTCTTCCTGCATTCATCCATCCTGCGCTCCTCACCACTCAACCTCTCAGCCACAGGCTCTGACACCAGACACCTTTTGTTCTCTTGGGTGGGCTGTAAGATGGCTTATGTAGGACGGATTATTTGCATCCCTGATCTTTCATTTAATAACATTAGATTAAGAATTTCAGAGACAGTCAATGCAAAAACTGCTATTAAACGCTATCATAAACACATTAATATGTAAAAACTAATTTTGCTTGAAAGAAGCTTTAGATTTCATGAGAATATGGAAATTATTGTTCACATTGTTTTACACATTATTGCTATCATGCAAAAAGCTTTCTATCTCCAAGATATAAGACCTAAAAACAAAACTTTTAATGAAAATCTGTGTAAAAAGAGTTTATTGGTCCATTCCTCAGTCTTGCACAGTGTAAAGGACAATGGTCAGGTACACATTATGTCAAAAAGTGAGACATTCAGACATTTTTCTTCCAGTTTAGTATTGCAAATCAACTTGCCACTTGCCAGGAACTCCCCATCACCTGCAAAGCTCACAGCAGTGAGAGGGCGAGGACAAGCACATTCCTCCTTTGATAATGTGATCCACCTCTTTTTGAACTCCTGCCAGTGGAGCATAAATGGACAGTTGGTGCGCTTGGAGGAAAGCACCCAATGCCCAGCTCTGATACATCAGCCAGCATATGTCTGTACTGGCATCACCACACTGAGGGAGTTGAGGAGAGAGCGCCATCTTCACCCACAGAAAGCATGGCCAATTGTTCTGTCTCTGGCTCTGGATGCTGATGGTAAAGCAGGATAACCAAGACTTCAATCTCACAATCCTTGGGCCATAGTGTCAGCACCTCAGTCCACCATACTGGAGAGTTTTGTGTGACACCAATGAGGTACAGTTTATCAAAGATTAGGTTGAAAAAAACCGGTCAGTGTTTATTTGCTCAGGAAAACAGTATTAATAGAATAAATACTAATAACACTCCAGAAAAGCGGTGGTTCTCCATCGCAGTCCGGTGGTTCTTATAGTTCTCATTAACACCTGGTGTAGTAAATCAGTGCTTAATGATGTTAAATTGGTCATGGAATGTGATGGCACTTTGTGATTTAAAGTACTGTTGGTGTTTTACTGTATTATAGTATTTATATATTTGTACTGTAAAAAAGTCTTACTGCAGAGAGACATACTTTAAAAAATATATTTAGGTGCTTAAAGCCTCTCAATACTGTATATTGCCATCACTTATCAATGTACTCACCCGCCCACCTTTCTGCTTAACTATAACTATGTAATTACACAGAATAACTGATCTATTATAGCCAACAGCGTCACTACTTATAACAACTTATAAAAACTTTTCACAAATTAAAAAAGAAATCAAATCAATGCTTTTCATAACTGATGTCACAGAGCAGCTTTACAGAAATCAAAAATAAAAAGGTGAACAAAGGATGAGCCAAAGAGCGACTGCAGGAGAAACTCCCTCACAGCTGGAGGAAGAAACCTCAGGAGGAACCAGGCTCACGAGGGGGGGACACCTCCTCTTCTGGACAAACTACTTATACAGTTATTTAGGGGACACTGGACCCCCACACCTCTGTCCTGATACTCTGCTGTCCTGGAGTGGTGTTAGTTCACTGGTTATAACAGTAACAGTACCAGATAATGAGGGTCTGAGTACATTTCTACATAGTCAGTGATACACACACACACACACACACACACACACACACACACTCCATTAGCGTTACCTGTACTCACATGACTTCTCCATTTTGCATCAAGGTGTTTCCGGTTTCCAGAACTGACCCTCTTCTTATCGTTGTTATCGACGTCCCTCCTGAAGGGATGGGTTTGTCCAGGGCACTATTCAAGCCAGAAACACCACTGCAGTTTCATTCCTGAGCTCTTGTTCTGTAGGAATCACGTGATCATTGGGTTTTCAAGAGTCAGATGGAGCTTATGCAAATGTTTGGTGGTATTGAGTTTAATTTAACAATATTAACAAGATCATACAAATGTTAAATTAAAACTTTGGGTTAACAATAATCAGCTATAATACTACAATTTACCTTTCTAATATTGGATCCAACCCCCAACCAACAAAGCAGCTCCAACCTGTGAAGCCATGGACTCAACAAAACCTCTGAAGGTGTCCTGTGTAAATGGCACCAAAACATTGGCAGCAGAGCCCTTAACAGTTGTATAAAATGTGAATGAGGTCTGTCTCTGACCACCTCTGAATGCCATCTGAGTGATCTCATCATAATCCAATCACAACGCCTCTTGGAGGTGTTTATACCTGGCTTTGCATGGACAAGTGAAATCTGAACATAATCTGATCACCAAAAATGCTTGTAACAGCCACGATAAAATTCCCAGAAGTTTTGGGGGCTGATGAAGGTAAAGGTGCTCTCGCACACCAGCAGAAACTGTGGAAGTATTTCACTCTGATTGTGTCGCAGGGGAAAATGAAGTGGCTGCATGTGAGCAGCACCACCAGTTACACAGCCTCTGAGCTAGACGACTTCTCAGCTTCATCAGAGGCCACAGGTTATCAGAAGCTGTCCGAGAGGCTGCGAGCAGTGATGCAAGCCAGTTAAATACTGCCTGGCAGCTGTCTGCCACCAGTATCTGTACCAGCACAGCTTTGGCACTCTGCAAGAGTTTGGCATGGCCTGTAGGAGCAGAGCCGGACACCAGCGGCCTGGAGGGGACGGATTGGTTCTGGCTGAACCATCTGGAGAATGAGGGTTCTCCAGATGGTTCAGCCTCCTTTCTTTGCAGCTTTTGCTTGTTATATCAAATAGATTTTTCTTTAAAAAACACTGAAAGGCCTACAGTCGCCTACATGACCAACAGGCCTAAGCACCCACCGGGCTCCATGTACAGCATGAGTTTGGAGAAATCTCAAGCAAGTCCTTAAATATTCGGTTGGCGTTCAATGCTGGGTTGCAAGAGTTAGGCTAATTCTGTTGTTGGCACACTTGATTCACTTGTTCCTGCTTAAGCCGGGTAGTCAGAATCTCTGCGTGACGGCCTTTTGCAGCAAATCCTGCCAAGAAAGAGCAAAAGGCCGGTTCTGTTTCTCCAGCAACTTCACTCGGCGGAAGCCACTGGAACGTGATCGGCCTTCATACCGGCAAGTGCTGCTACTCTCTGGGCAGCCTCACCTCTTTGTCATGCAAGTTAATTAGGAGCACTGGAGTATATCATGGAGAATATTGCTGCTCTAAGCAGTAGAGCTACTTCCACAACAACATAAAAATGAACCGTGTTCAGACCCCACTGGATCTGAGTGCAGGCAGTGAGCGTGCACATATACACCGCCCACAGCATGCTTTCGTCCACATCTCTCATAGCAGGGAAAAAGAACAGGCCCGTTACCAAGGTGACAGATAGTTTCCATACCTCTTGTGAAATATGCAAGATATGTATTCTGTGTGTACCACCAACAATCCAGTGTAGCATTTCATCTCTGGCTGTTCTTGAAGCTGTATGAGCAAACAACATATTAAGTGGGACTTCCAGTCTGATATGCACCACATAACCCCCAACTCAAAAGCAACAGTATGGAGCTGGTCTTCAACTGATGGCTGCTGCTGTGTGTTTTTGGTCTTTGGTTGAAGAGATGAGCAGCAGTAAGAATAGCTTCCAGCACTGATGGTGGCGAAAATAGCTTCTCAGTCCTTTCACTTTCCATTTGGTCTCTCCAACACACACACACACACACACACACACACACACACACACACACACACA
>JAVGWO010000306.1:0-11787 GCA_034509495.1 Acestrorhynchus altus | reverse complement strand
TATATATATATATATATATATATAAATATCCATACACAGAACATAGAAGCAAACACACATTTATAAATTTGGAAATACCATCTAGATGCATACTTTACCTCCAAAAAGAGGGCATATCCTGCTAAAATGAGGAAGTATCACTAGGTCACAAGAAGAACAAGGAATGAAACAACCACACTTAGGTCTATGATGAAAGGAGTTTCTTGTGAGTGGGCACCTAAAATATTTATTATCCCCAGAACCCAAAGCTTTTCCAGTGGCCTATAAATGGTACTTGACAGATTGCCTAATTTAAGCACCCAAAACTAACATTACCTTAAAAATGAATTACATTTTGAGCAGTTTAATTATCGTTCCATAAGGAAAAGTAATACAGTTTCAGCTACATCTGCTTGTTGTTCATTATAACCTGAATGAAGCATGCTCAAGTTAACAGATAGAAGGTCATGTCACAAGCTAGAGAAAAATGAACACTCAGGTTAAACCCTTTACAGTTAATCTTATCCCCATCTTGAAAGAAAGTAAGGAAGTATTTGTCATGCCTGAACCAGTAATGCATAAAAGTATGACCATGTCATTGTTTCTACATTCACCGTTCATTTTATCAGCTCCAAGGATGTGGTCAATAATAATGTTATGGTTCATCATTGCGTAGTAGCCAGTCAGCTAGCTAAGATTGTTCATGTGATAGCATAATGTAGCATAAAGGTAATATTGTGTGAAGTAATGCAAGTGAGACAAGCGGTAGATTGTTGGGAAGCATATGTGACTTCACAGGAAATCCCATTGGCTTTACTATATATCATTAATTTTTTCAACATCTTCAAAAGACTAACCCAAAAACCTTTATACAAAGTCAAAAAGGGTGCTGTTACATGTCAGTTTTTTCTGGCTCTCCTTGGATGTAATGTCAATTTAATTTAACTGAAAGCAGCAAACCTGGCCTTGTGCATGTCAATGCCATTAATGTATGTACACATTTATGCTTGAAACTTGGCTGTATGATTCCACTCCTGAAACTATGTAAATCTACTATTTAGACAAACTATGCACTGATTCTTTGGGTTAGTAGTGAATAATAAGCCTAAGGATATGGACTATCATGATGTTTCAGGGGTTAATAACAGTTTTATGTTCACTGTCATTCAATGTAATGCAGAAGCTCCACCTACCATAGGTCAAAAAAGGACTGTGAAACTTCCTCTTCACTACTGATAATCTAAGTAGCTGTTACTCGCCACGTTTCAGTTATGCCTCTGGTGCATTGCATAATTGGTAAGTATTAATGTTTGTTTTTTTAATTCATCATATAAGAAACAGAGGAACTGATGAAAACAAGAATCTTCTAATATTCCAGTGTAGAAATATCAAATAAGTGCTGAATTATTAGAACAGAACAGTGTGAAAAGTGAAGTTGACCTACTCCAGATATTTGTTGTTATTACAGTATATCTAAAATTTTATCTAAATTCATCCAAAATGAACGGGATTGTACCTTACGTGAAATAGTTTTTTGCTTTTTATTTATGCAGCAAGTATTGCTGTACATTCAAAGTATTTGTTTTTCTGTTGAATAAACTTTCTTTGCTTCTGATTACATAAGTATTTCTCTTAAACTGAACTAACAAAAAAATTTGATATAAAATTGCATATTAATATGTAATTTAATTTCATTTGAATGAACTTTCATTAATTCGTAGTACTTACTCAAGTAGAATAAACATAATTACTGCAGGAAGTGTTTTTTAAGCAACATGAACAAAACATTTTTTAAATGTATAAATAATAAAATAAGTACTATGGTGCTACATATGGTGGTACATACTGTTTACACTTTTTTAACTAATTATGTTAAATCATTAGAATGTTATGAAAAGCCTACTTGGAATCTAAACGGAACATTTCTAGCATGTGGTTTTTGATTTTGAGATTTTGAATTCACATGGTACTATATATACAAATAAACAGGTTACAAGTTTATTTACAAAAAAATATGGCAATTGGATTGATTGCAAATTTAGTTAAAATGGAAAACATTAAGCAATGTCACCTTGAAATGTATTTGCTCTCACTGTTCTGAATAAGCATAAGCAGTATTGGTGACCTGAGATACATTACTAAAAATGTAAGTTAGGAGAACAAAGTTTTAATTAAATTGGAAACAGTTCAGCTTGTTGACTTATATGTACATTAAGCTGTGCTGTTGCTCTTACATTTTTCAGATTAAACAAATATCAGAAAAAAGAGACCTGGGTAAATACAAAACGCAGTTATTCAATGAGGATTTCATTTTTAAGGGAATAAAGCTATCCAAGCCAACCTGCCCCTGTGTGAAAGTAATTACCCCCTAAACCTAATAGCTGGTTGTTCAACCCTTGACAGCAACAACTGCAATCAAGCAGTTACGATAACTGGCGTTTATTCTTTCCCATCTCTGTGGAGGAATTTTGGCCCACTCTTTTTTACAGAACTGTTTTAATTTAGCCACAGTGGAGAGTTGTCCAACATGAGCAGCCTGCTTAAGGTCATGCCACACCATCTTAATCAGATTAAAGTCCCAACTTTGACATGCCACTCCAAAATGTTCAGTATGTTTTTTATGCAATTCAGAGGTGGACATGCTGGTGTGCTTCGTGTCACTGTCCTGCTTCAGAACCCATGTACCCTTGAGCTTAAGGTCACAAAATGTTCTGGGAAAGAGCAGAATTCATGATCCCATCAATTACAGCAATTACAGCAATTACAGTCCCATCACATTCCTTAATTTCCCTGAGGGAACTCTCCCAAAGTTCTATCCTATCCTATTACCAGCACCAAGTTTGACTGTTGGTAGGATTCTGTGTCAGATGAAACAGGATACACACTTTCCAGAATGTTCCACTTTTGTCTTATCAGTCCACAGATAAGACTTCTTCTAGGATCTTTTTGGATTCCCAAAACATGTTGCTAATCACAATTAATTCATGGGGGGCATTTACTTTTTCACAAAACCCCAGTAGCTTTTTTCCCTTAATAAACAAAATCAAAAAATGCTTTTTGTATTTATTCAGGTTATATTTGTCTGATATTCAAAATGGTTTGATGATCTGAAATATTTAAGCATGACAAGCGTGAAATCTGTAAGGGGCAAATGGAATGGAATAAAACCTGTGTCCCCCAGCAAGCATTATGATTCTACTTACCCTTGTATGACAAGGGAAACTGCATGCGGGCCTTTACAAATTTACATAGATTAGCACACTTATGGCAAATATGCAATATGTTGTATATAAATGATGTCATGCAAATATCTGGCAGTTGTTCTTTACAATGTGTGTGTGTGTGTGTGTGTGTGTGTGTGTGTAACAGCTCTGCTGGCCGCGAGTGTGTGTTCTCAGGCTGCTCTTACAGTGGAGGTAGAAGCCGGAGATGATGTTACTCTCTGGTGTCGGCACGATCTGATTAAATCAGATTATTTATTCTGGTACAAACACACAAATACTTCAGTACCTGATCTTATAGCATGTAAATATTACAAATTATCCTCCTCTGACTCCTCTGACTGTTACTTCAGAACTACAACAAAAGAAACAGAGATGAGTGTAAACTCCAAAAACTCATCTCTCACTATAAGATCAGTTAATGTCTCTGATTCTGGACTCTATTACTGCATCACACAAGAAAACAAAAATATAATGTTCAGCAGCAGCACTTACCTGCAACTCAAAGGTATATCAGTTATATAATTTGATATCAATTACATGATTAGTACTAAACTATAGAGATGCAATAGCAACATTTAATCTTGAAGTATATTAATAAAAAAACAATGATATATAAATATTTTTCAGAGAATAAGGAGACATCTTCAGAGAACAAAACTGAAGGTTTGTTATTTTCACAAAACCTTTCTCATTAAACAGCAACACACTGTAGCAATGATAATAACTATTGATGATCATGATGATGATGATTATTATTTTTTTTATTGTTATTGTTATTATTATTGGTAGTAGCAGTAGAAGTAGTAGTCAAAATAGTTGTATATTATTTTTAATGTGCAAATAGAAAACATTCTTCTGTTTTATTTAAGGTACATTTCAAACGTATGATGTGTTCTTCATGCTGACTGTAGTGTTTGGAATCACAACTGCACTTCTTTTACTTTTACTCTTTATCACCATATGGATGAAAAAACGGAGCGATGGTAAAATATTTTTTCCACATAATTAATGTTTTAATCATATAAATATTCCTTATGTCCCAGAAATCATCTTTATTTTGCTTAATATGTGTTCCAAATAATATTTCGTGTAATTGTTTTCACAGATTCTCCCTCTAAAACAAAACAGGAGAATGAGGTACTTTTAAAGCTACTCTCACATCGACTCACATAAGCTGTGATTGTGAATAACATACCTCATTATGCAAAAGCTAAATCAATAGGATTTTGTCAATATTACTGTATGCACAGATGAAAAGAAATGAAATTTCTAAAGTTATTTTACTTTAAATTTTGTTTATCAGAATTTTATAAGAGATTTTCCCATCTCTTAAATGTTTCTGCAGGATCAGGTTGGTGACATGGTGAACTATGCTGCTCTACATCTCTCCAACAAGAAAACCAAGAGATCACAGAGATGTGTAGACATGGGGTACCGACATGTTGTATATTCTTCTGTAAGGCAGTAGAGTATACGTTATGAAATTTCTTCTCATAGCTTCTCTGTTTAATAAGTATCAGTAAGTTTTGACCCACAATGATTTGCTATTGTATTTAAATATGTGTAGTTTACAAAAGCAATGGAAGTGGATAAATATGTTTGTACTTCTTTACATTGTATCGGGATTTCTTGATGAATTGTTCACAATTACTTGGAATAAAATGTTTTTTAAAAGCTAGTCCATTGTGGATTGGATATGTTTAAGGTCAAATCAAAATCAAATCAATTCAAATTTATTGTCGTATTCAGGTGTAAGGATTGCAGTAGTATAACAGATACACAAAAAACACAGAAGAAAAATAGCAATAAATAAACATAAAAAATCTATACATATATGTAATATAAATAGAGTATTTATGCATTTACTTACACTATACATACAAAATACCACCGAAACATACATTATTACACTGTAGAAGTTCTGAATTTCTAATAAATATTAAAAAAATGTTTGCATTATATTTACATCTGCACTCAGAGAGCGTCTTTGGTGGGTGCAGTGTAAGTAAGAAGCTAGTTGCTGCTTCGTACTGAGATAAGTGCAGGTGCAGAAGGAGTTTATGTGATGTAAAGGTGTGATGGTGTGATGAGTCAGGTGAGACGGGTTGTGATTGGCTGTGGACTGGAACACTGGGCTATTGACTGTTTATCAGTCTGGCGGCCTGGGGGAAGAAGCGCATGGTCTCGGAACCATATGGTTCTGTTCCTCATTCTTCTGTACTTCCTACCAATGGGCAGCTTTGAAAAGATTGCCAATCACAGCTATGTAACAAAAGTTGAGGCTACAGAATCAGATGTAACAGAACTGAACTTTTAACCATATGGGCACATATTGACTAGGTTTATCAGCAAAAAAAATATTTTTGTTGGATTTACTTAACTTACAATATAATGACTGTATTATTTTAATTATTTCAGAGCCAATATTGTAAAGATATTTGTGTTATTCCATATTTCCCTCTGTATGATCTGCAGTGGGATCCCATTTCTTTATCCCCTGATGTTCCTGGTTCCTCATAAGATTTGTTGAGGGGTACTGATCTAAAATGTCATACACAAACAAAAAAGGGGACCTATCAGCTGAACTTGAGGTCAGTTTAGTTGGTGGCACCATCACTTTTTATTACTATTTTATGTTATCTTGTTTTCATTTTCAGATTTTATATTCATTACATTTAAAGTGACACATTTCACTCCTTTGTTGTTTTACTGTCGATACTGTATTTTTCTTCATGAGCTAAAGGCTTGAAATATTTCACTTTATACATAATAAATAGAAAACGTATTATTTAAACATAAACAAACTAAACATGCATTAACTATTTCATGATATTCTGAATTTTTGAGATTCAGTAGGTCAGGTTCCCCCTGCAAAACCAGGTACACAGGTACCAGGTACCATTCCATGCCCTGCATTCGCCGCTTTGTAGAGTTAGTAGAATCAAGTATACTGGGAGTAGGGAAAGCCCTAAAATGTGCAGGACTGGGTGCCTCCAGGAACAGATTTGAGAAACACTGGTATTAGCTATGACTTGTTACAAGTGTCACAATGTCTTCCCCTGCTGGGCAAGTGGCGTTAAAGCAAGAGTTGATTTCTTGGGGCTCCTGGGGGAGTTTCCAGAAACCAGGTTCAACAAACTCCAAACCTAACCCTGAACCCTGAGTTGACTTACCTCACCGCGTCATACTCAGAGTTTTCAGTTCCACAGCAGCTGATCACAGTTCGGTTCCTCAAATCTGAGTTGTTGAAGCAGCTGAAGCGCGTTCACGGTTCCCTATAAACAGGCCTCCTCAGTGGAGCTGGAACAGGGACTGAGCGTGGAAATGAAGGAGGGAAAGCACAAGACATCATATTTCAGCCCCATTGAGCAGGAAATATGAATGTCTGCGTATGAAGATATGAAATCATATTCAGACATAAAAGCAGTTCAGCAGCAGCAGCAGCAGCAAAGCAAAGGGAGTCAGCTTGGACAAGAACTGCTGACAGAGTCAATGTGTGAGTTCAAATCCAAATGAAACTCACAACAAAACACTGAGTGAAAGACATGGAACATATTTGAACTGTTGTTTCATTGAAATGTTTCATTGTTATTATTATTATTAATAATAAACATTTTTATTTGTCTTGATTTGTACACTTTTTTTATTAATCCAAGTGGGATTAAACGCACATGGCAACTTCTCTCTCTTAGGTTTCTGACAGTTCCACCATTTCTGTGTTCAGCTAAATCCACAGGAGGTTCCTCCTCATCATTTATTTGGGGTGTGGCAGGACGGTGCTCCCTTCTTATGGTGGTAATGTTGTGCAATACCACACATGTCTCTAATGTCACATGTCCTCTCTGGGGTGACCCTGAGCCCCCGCAGGCCCTGAAACCTGGCCTGAGGATCCCGATCGTCATTTCGACCCTTGCTCTTGTTCTGCAGAGGGTCAGGTTGGAGCGTGACTGGGGTCCAGGCTCAGGGTCAGGGTATGGTGTCCTCACGTACGGCACGCGGGGAGACCCCGTGTCTGCGAGGAGGACGCCGTCGTATTGTCCTGTAGGCACACAGGGGCTGCAGTGGTTTAAAACAATGTAACAACACACTAAATGTGAAGCACATCCAAAGCTAAAGTACCACCGTCTTACCCTGATCAAAGTTACTGTACAGTGCAGACTCTCGAAACATCCCTGCATCATGCACAGAGCCTGGTCATGTGACTTCAACGTTAGTGATAATGTTGGTACCATCACATATGACCTTAATGGAGGAGAAAATAAGTTTATGTAATGTATTAAATATGAATCCTTTATTTTTAAAAACAGTACATTTATCATCAGTACTTGTATATTATTGCTGTGGAAGGATCTTCTGTTTACATGATCCTCTTCATTTTCAGCAGGTTCTTGACCTGGAATGTGGGTTCCGTCCATGCATCCAATGACTCTTGGAAATCTTCAAATATTCCATTTTCCATTTCTATTTATCTTTCACTTCCCATTTGTCTGACCATTTTGTAATCTTTGTTAATAAAGACGAACCTGCGATTCTGTGGAATCTTTAATGGTCATTAAAGGCTTATGTCCAGGGAACAACACAAAACTCTACAACTGTTGTAAATCTACACACACTTTGCGGACTGACCGACATACAGTTGTGTTGCCTTTGTGTTCAGCGTCTCCTACACTGTATGTTTATGACTGATGTGCGCAGTGTTACACAATAGAATAGATATCACATAAATACTACAATACAGAATAGAAAAGAGGTATTCATTAATGTAGCTGCTTACGTTTAATTTTAGAACATAAGAACACTGCTCATACACTGATCAGCCATAACATTATGACCACCCTGTTAAATGGAACATGTAGAAATATTATCATGCAGCAATAAATCCTGCAGGTTCAGTACTGCAGGTTTTCACAGAGGTCCTGTAGGATTCAGATATTTAACGAGTTCTGAATGTGTCTCCGAAAGGATATATAAACAGTCCAGGTTTAGGTCCTACAGGTCTACTGAAGAAATGTGTCTAATAGTACACACAAAAATTACAGTCTGTAATTATAAAAATATAAAGTGCTCCTGTATGACAAGAGGAGCTGTTAACGTGAATGTAGAAACAAGGAAGCGGTCAAATGTTATGGCTTATAGATGTACATGTCTACTTTCCAGCACCTTTGTGGCAATATACTCTCATTAGTTTTTATTGAGCCACATCAATTTAACAAATGTACAGTATTCCCAGTGAAATATTTCTCCGCTGATTTTTAATGATCATATTCATGATCTGCATTGTTTGGTCTCTGCAGCTGTTGTGTTTTTCTGTTCCGCCAATGTGCATGTTCTCAGACACTATACGTATCTTACTCAACTGCTATAAACTTTTTGGATTTTGTTCTGTTTGTTATTCTGCAAGTTGGTGTGTGAATGCTGTTGGGATTTTTACTAATTGTTGTGTACTCCAGCAGTAAAGGGATATATCTATTCACTGTACTTTTACTCAGTTACATTTCTAGGAGAAGAAACTGTTGTCACTGTGGTAGAACTCAAATTTCAACAACAGTTTAGTACAGTTTAGATTTTGACAGTTCAGTTCTTGTACATATTAAGATTAATTATTTTTTCCATTAATTCAATCCAGTTTATTTATGAGTAAAATGAAACATCTCATAATTGTATTATTGTTTATTTTGATTATTTAGTCAGTTTCCAACTATGATTATTGTTGTTTATTATGATTATTATTATTATTATTATTATTATTATTATTATTATTATTATTTATTATTATATGGTATTAGAGGCCTTGAAACTTTGAGATTTGTAAGTAAACACTTATTGGCTTTATTGGTGCGATGGCCTGCATACTTAACCTATTTAAATAGAGTGTTAAAGTTAAAGTAAGTTTTTAATGCTTGTTTTCAACCAACAGAGAAATTTACTTATTTTTTCTTTATGTTTTAGCAATATTTTTAACTAAATAGATTTAAATCAGACCTATTCATTATTATTGTTCCCTCATTTGTTTGTAATATTTGTCCATTTATTCTGTAGAACATTAAGATCTAGTTGGATCTTGTATGAATGACCTTTATCTGGTTGCTCTCTGTAGCTGAAGAACAATTTTCTTGTGAAATGTTTCTATTATTTAAAATAATATTTAAAACTGAAAAAAGGTTATGTGTGAGTGGACACCCTGTGCTTCTGGATTGCTTCAAACTTTGCTGTTGTGATTAGGATGAATTAGTTTATAATGTGATTGCTTATTTAAAGGGGAAAGATGTTTTTGTTAAAGTGTACTGACCATTGTTGAAATGTGTATTGAGCTGAGTGCAGCTGAGTGTAGGAAAAAGCACTTCTACACTCTTTCAATTCATGATCAACCTTCAAAGTCAGTGTCTGCCTAGAGACTGGTGATTCATAGTTTCCTTTAAAAGCCATTGGGTTAGGAAAGGCAGTGTTTTTTTCCCAAATGCTGCAAATTGTCTTAGTGAAAGAATGTGTTTATTTAAATGACATCTGTGAAAAAGAAATATTTCTGACAGAAAATTTAGGAAAGACTAACTCTGTTCATGACATCTTAACAGGGTGAAGGGTAGCTTAGAATGTCATGTTATGCAAAAATGAAAGTGAAAGATTTTATTTGAAAGATTACATGTACAACATAATAAAGATCGGCATAAATACACATTGGTATTTGTTAGCACTGTTACTTTATTGCATAGTAAATATTAGAATTAACTAATGATCATATAGGGTGCTGTCTGCATTGTTTAAAGATAATATTTTCAAGTTGATGTTGTATATAGACATAAATAGACTACATATACAGCAATATGAGGAATAAATATACCTAAACAAATGGGGTCCTAAATATGGAACTCTGTATGTAAAAATATGCATATATTCAAATATGCAGTTGTTGTGTTACCATGTTAATGGAAAGACTACAACCAAGCTTTGATGGTGCAATTTCAAGTATAGAATGTAAAGGTAAAAATAATAATGGAAATAATAATGGAAATATACTTTATTTACATCTGTAACTGGCCGATGTTCATTAAAGGGTGCTGCTGTCTGTTCATTGCATTAAAGCTGAGCAGAAAGAACAGAACACAACTGGCTATGTCAGTGCATTAAGACATTCACCACAGGCACACAGCCAGAACTCATTGGCTCTGTGTCCAGCTGGCCCACAGACCCAGATCCGCAGCTACAGTGAGGTCTGGCTAAAAGTCACCACTATTTGAGGAAGCAAACAAAGTTACACAAACATTTAACATGCATTAGGTTTAATTTCTGTTGGTTACAGATCTTGCTCCATGTTTTGAAGAACCGAGGCGGTAAACTGCACTTGGTGGTATGTCTGTGAGCTAATGATTAAAATAAAATGCTTATGTTAGTTATGGCAGTGTATCCCTCCCTGCTCTGTACATTTTAAGGATTTTCCTGCATTAACACACCTTGCTACTCTGGAAGGGCTTGACAATGAGCTAATTAATTGAATCCACTAAGTAGTCCAGACATGGGGAAATGCAGAGTTAAGCTCTCCCACTTACAAAGGCCACATCATTTTCCAAACCTAGTTGACACCTTGGTGTAATAAAGGTAGTCTATATCTGCAGAATATGCACCATTATACATTATATACTTTATAGTTGTTGTGAAAGTGTATTGGAAAAAAAAGGTAGCAGAAAAAAAGAAACATACAGATGTTTACATTGGCATTGACATATAGATTGAGTATTGAATTTGAAATGTAAGATGTATGAAGAAGGTAAGTGGGAGAAAAGACTTTAGTGATTGGAACACTGTACTGTTCATGGCCTTGGGAAGAAACTGTCTTGGGACTGGCTGTTTCTGGTCTTCATGCTTATTATGTACCTCCTGCTCCTGGGCAGCTTTGAGAACATGCAATGGCTTGGTTGGAGTCCTTTGTAATCTTCCTGGTCTTCTTCAGACAGCTGCTGCATGAAGGTTTGGGAGCTGAACCAGTTGATGTGCTGGGCAGTGCAAACCACCCTTTACAGAGGTTTCCATTTGAGAGCTCTGCAGTTCCCGTAAACATTTGGTGATGTAACCTGTCAGGATGCTTCCAACTGTGAAGATATAGAACATTCTGCTGACAAAGGAATTCAAACCAGACCTCTTCAGCCTTCTGAGGTAGGATGATGTTGACCCCCCTCACAGTGGTCCCATTGATGGAGATGGGTATGCTGTCCTGAAGTCCCCTATCAGCTCGTTGGTCTTGCTGATGTTTAAAGAGAGGTTGTTTGTTTCAGGAGGACGACCTCTTCTCTCTAGACTTCCTCATCATCATTGGAGATCCTATGGAAGCCAAAATGATTGGGTCATCAGTAAATTTAATGATGACATTGGAGCTGTGCCTGGTTGTGCTTTCAGTGTAGGTGTACAGGGAGTACAGGAGTGGGCTGAGGGTCAGTGACAAGAATATGATCCTGCTGTCAGCCCATCCAGAAGTTTAGGATCCAGCTGCAGAGAGAGAGCTGTTAAGACCCAGATGCCAGAGCTTCATGTCCAGTCACAGGGGAAGGATGCTGTTGAATGCTGAACTGTAGTCCACAAACAGGAACACCCC
>JAVGWO010000305.1:0-11798 GCA_034509495.1 Acestrorhynchus altus | reverse complement strand
AGATCTTGTATTTTTTACAGTATAGGGCCTTCCTGTGTTATAGTTCAATATTTAGAGTGAAATGTTTGTTTTGACATAAAATCTTAATAAAGTGTAAAGTTAATTAAACCTGCGTTCTGTCTCTGTTTTCATAGTTATAGTAGACCCTTGATTACCTATAGAGCAAAAGAAGGAAAGTCAGTGTGATTTTGCCTGTCTTAGTCCTAGACAGTATTGAAAACTTAATATCACATTGATATCAAATGATATTTGGCCCTGGTTTATGTTCTCCTAAATTAACTGTTCTTTTCTCAAACCAAAATGATGGCAAAGGGAACCAAATAAACATTGTGGATAAGTCTGAGGTTCTGCATTTTATCACTCAAGTGCAGACAGATCAATAGAATTTAGCAAAATACACCGTACACTAAAGACTGTTGTAGGGACCACTGCTGACAGGCTGCTATTGCATTGTGGGAAGGCTGCTCTTGCTTTGTACAGCAGCTGCAGGTTCTCAGGAAGAGGCTGTCCCCAAACCAGGTTCTTCTACACTAGGATCTGAGCAAGGAACTGTAGCAGTTGGACAGGGCTGAAGGCTGAGTGACCACAGTAATGTTGCCCCAGCCCCTGAGGATCCATCTGCATCACAGATCCTGACTGGGCTTGGGGCCTCTGCGTTGGTGTAGGACCACCTCCTGACATGGTACAGGTCCCACCACAGAAGGGTGGGGAGACATGTAGCCTAGAAAACAGGAGATACATTTGTGCTTTAAAGTTGAATGTCTCTTTATGAAAATCCTGAGAAAAATGTAAGTCATTTATTGTGTTCTATTGGTCTGTTGTATCGCTCTGTTTATACAGTGTACACAGCAGTCACAGGGTTTGAACCGTGAAATAAAACTAAAAATAAGGAGAAAAATAAAGAAACATGGTTTTCATTGGACAGCAGTCAAATATACATGATTGTATATGTACAAATAAGTTCTCACATAAATGTCATCAGTATACATAATTCCTATATGAATCATAGCATAAATCAAATCAGATTAGCACTTAAACACAAGCATTGCAATAAAATCAGTTTATAAAAGTGACAAAGTGCTATAAATGCTATCAATCCGTATTCTGTAGTACAACATAATGTAGAACTTGATATATACAAACCTTGGCTGTGCTGTTCCACTGCACTCTGAGGAGAACCCATGCCACTTTGCAAACATCTCATCCCAACACCTTCCGGAGGTGGTCATAATGTTATGCCTGATTGCTGTATGTGTCACACAAAAAGCCAATATCACCAGGGGACTTGGTGTGAAAGAATGAATTGTTTAAGAGGGAAAGTTATTCTAATGAAGTACTTTTGTACATTCTTCTCAATCCAATGTATTTGAATGAATTATGTGCAAATATCGATTCATTCTGGACAGAAATAACACGTGAATATGAGAATTCTCTATCACAACTAAACATTGTCACTTACTAGATTGTTCTACTTTTATGTGTGAAATGTCAAAAATATGAGGAGTCTATAGCAAGTAAGACTTTGAGAGCTTAGAAAGAGAGCAGTAGACAAGGATCATGTGTGCTGAGTGAAGGTGGACTGGTGATCACTACTCCAGCAATGAAGATCAGATCAGGAGAGGGTGATAAATATGTATTGATTCAAGAGTTTAATGATGTTCTCCACAAACTGCTTCAGCTTAAAGTAAAGTTTTACTCAAGCCAATATCCTCTCTACCAGCAGGAACTCCACCTTCCTCCTACCCCATTCACATTCTGTTGTGATTATTGGCTGCTTGCGCAGTAGAAATCTGATTATTGTCTGACGTGGTGTTTTCCCATCATCTGATTACTATGTCAATGCAATGATCGGATTGGCAGTTATCGCATTATTGAGTGCATGTAAACACGCTCGCTGCCTGTTTACCTGAGCATAAGTGCTGCAATGACTAAGGCTATGTTCACACTGCAGACAAGTTCGATTTCTCAAATCAGATCTGTCGTTATGACACAGACCTATCTGTATGGATGTTGTGCTAACGACACATCATGAACTATATAGAAACGCTGTTGTTTGTCTCATTGCAAGTGACGGAAAAGACACTTTGAAATCTGATTGGAGTGTCAAAAGTGTCCAGACTGAGACACATCTGTCAGGGCTGAACTTGCAACGTAATTCAGCAGGGTGGTCCTTTATGATCCGTGTGGTTTTGTCGACCCAGAGGAGGACTCCTTTTCATCAGTTCCATACTGTTGACTGGGGGTGGGGGGAATCGATCTCATCACCCTCTCAGCGGCCCACAGCCTTTGTGGCCCACTGGGACTTTTCCAGGTTTTCCGGATGGTCAGTCCATCCATTTTTAAGAACAAGGGTGATGTGCAGAGCTGCAGTAACTACAGAGGTATAAAGTTGATGAGCCTCACCATTAAGGTATGGGAAGGAGGTGTTGAAGCAAGGCTAAGGTGAGAGGTTCAGATCAGTGAGCAGCAGTTTGGTTTCATGCCCAGAAAGAGAACCACAGATGCAATTTCTGCATTGAGAGTTTTGGTAGAGAAGTACAGAGAAGGTCAGAAGGAGCTACATTGTGTCTTTGTGGATCTAGAGAAGGCATATGATAGGGTGCCAAGAGAGGAACTGTGGTACTGTATGAGGAAGTCAGGTGTGGTTGAAAGGTATGTGAGGGTGACGCAGGACATGTATGAGGATAGTGAGACAGTGGTGAGGTGTGCAGTTGGAGTGATAAATGGTTTCAAGGTGAAGGTAGGGTTACATTAGTGATCAGTTTGAGCCCCTTCTTGTTTCCAGTGGTGATGAACAGGTTGACAGATGAGGTCAGGCAGGAGGCTCCATGAACCATGATGTTCGCAGATATTGCACATTGTAATCTGTGGTGAGTATAGAGAGCAGGTGGAAGAGAACCTGGAGAGATGGAGGTTTGCACTGGAGAGGAGAGGAATGAAGGTCAGTAGAGGCAAGACGGAATACATGTGTGTGAATGAGAGGGAGGCAGTTGGAAAGGTGTAGATTGCAAGGAGTAGAGGTTGTAAAGGTGGATGACTTGGGTCAACCATCCAGAGCAATGGACAGTGCAGAAAGAGGTGAAGAATAGGGTGCAGGCAGGATGGAGTGGGTGGAGACGGGTGTCAGGGCTGATGTGTGACAGGATAGCAGCAAGAGTGAAAGGGAAGGTTTACAAGACAGTAGTGAGACCTGCTATGATGTATGGTTTGGAGACTGTGGCTCTGTCTAAAAGACAGGAGGCTGAGCTGGAGGTGGCAGAGATGAAGATGTTGAGATTTTCTTTGGGAGTGACAAGGATGGACAAGATTAGAAATGAGCAGATCAGAGGGACAGTGAAGGTGGAGCAGTTTGGAGATAAAGCCAGAGAGGCCAGGTTGAGATGGTTTGGACATGTGTTGAGGAGGAATAGGGGATATATTGGACAAAGAATGTTGGAGATGGAGCTGCCGGACAGAAGGAGAAGAGAAAGACCTCCGAGAAGGTTTATGGATTTAGTGGCAAGATGGAGGAATATGATCCGCTGTGGCGACCCCTATAGGGAGCAGCCGAAAGATGAAGAAGTGTAAGTCTGCTGCTGGGAGTAAACTGCAGGTCAGCACTCACCACTAGGGGCGCTGAAACACCATTACACTGTACAGAAACGCTGATCGCCACGATATTGACTTCAAATGCAGATCTGTGTTCTTACTCCGCTCCAACTCACAACAGCGCGTTGAAAAGCAGGAGAAAGGAGCAGCTGTATGTGGTGTAGGAGACAGAAATACGGCTGAAATCAAACTCTACCAGAAGTTGGTATTCTATTACTGCTGGACACCAGAGAACAGAAAAGAGCAGTGTTCTTCTTCACTGCATTTATGAATCCATATGTTACATTATTCTCCTTCAGTCATCATTTTAAAATGATATTTACACTCCAGTCCTTTTTAAATCAACAATTTCCTCTCTTCAATACTGTCCTTATTTTTTCATTACATTGTTTAGGGCAGGGACTTTTATTTTTAGGAATGCGCCACAAAAGTCCTGCCGACGGTGATTAAAACAAACATTTACTCCCTTTAATAAAATATTTTAAATTTATATTTCATTTTTTTAAATATTTTCTATAATTTTATATAGAATATATATATATTATATATTATATATATATATTATATATAAAATTATTACTGTTAGAATTATTATTTTATAATACAAAACAGTAAAATATAACATTATACATTTTATGATTATTCATTGTATTTGTATTATTAATATTGTTAATTTATTAATAAACAATATAAGTACATTTATTATAATTATTATTAATATAATTATTCATTTAATTGTTATGATTTATTAATATAAAGATTATTAATATAAACAGTCAAATATAACACATTTATTAGTTTTTTATTGGTTTTTTATGAGTAGTAGTATTGAAATTTTTATTAATATTAATATAACAGTAAAATACAACACATTTATTATTATAATAATTAAAAATGTTTCTGTTTCTGATTATAAAACATTAAAAACAGCAGATATTTATGTTGATTTAAAAACAAACAGTGCAGCTGTACAATAACTTCATCACCATGGCAACGGTCTTAAAACCTGATTCAGGATCAGCTCATATCATTGCTTTACAGCGATTCTGTTGATCAGACGCTCTCTTTCCAAGCTCTCCAACTTCAGACTTCTGCTCAAACTTCACTAGTGCTCCTGCAACTGCTTCAACAGACCACCGTGAGTATTTTCTACATTTCTCATCTGTTTTTTAGTCATTTACTCATTTGTTTATTAATAAGTTGAAGAAACTGAACAAACACATACGATACTGTTCACAGACAAATAATACTAGACACTAACTGTTACTCTACTGAACTGAGATTATTATTATTATTATTATTATTATTATTAAAGTGTGTATGAATATCATGTTGATGTGAAAGTGTGTGAGATTATAGTGCTATTTTAAGCAGATCTGGTGAATATCGTTCCTGATTTAATTATATTATGGTAGTCAATTAATAACAGAGGTCTTTCCCAAACTGCCATCTTTACCCCATTTAACCTGCTCAGCTCCACACACAGACACCGATATCTGTGGGACTGTACTGTAGTGCTGGTACTAAATGACTGAATGTACTGTAGTGCTGGTACTAAATTACACAGAGACCAAGTTCAAATAAAGAGGGACTTTATAGAGGCTTAACAGCTGCACAGCCACATGTGTATGTAGATTTCTATCTTAATAAAGCAAGTTCACACAGTGTTATTAAAGGAAAATCCAGTGGTTAAAGGCCCATATCCCACATTGTTTGTATTTTATAATGATAATAAAATAACAATAAAAACAAACATTCTTAGCATTGCACATATCATCTGTTACAGTCCTCATGTAATCCCATATAGAATGCTTAGATCAGGTGTAAAAGAGGCTGGAACAGAATGAAATGTGCTGCAGAAGAACATTTTAAAATGTGTGTAAATCCAGAATTACTAATCTGTCTGTACTTTTTTCTCCACAGGTGCCCGATTCATTCCACCTTTATTCAGGGCACGCTCCATTCTATCTACAGTCCACCACCAGAAATATCAACACACACAACATGGCCAGAACGTACATGGCTCAGGATCTACAGAAGATTTATCCAGAAGAAAAGAAGACCAGCAGCAGGAAGAGGTCCACCATCTCACCTGAGGTCTCACTTGCACCTCTTGCATCAAAGAAGAGGAAGACCATGATGACTGCCCCTGAATGTGGCCTGGTGAAGAAGGACAAACCAGCAACCAAGGAGGTATCTACGGATGCCGAGCATTGCCAGGCCACTAGTGCTCTTACGCACGAGGAGGTCATCAGGGACGTCTGGCCTCATGAGCTGCTCAGCTTGCTGGGTGTGTTCCTGAGTCGCCACTGCAGCGAAGACCTCAGGCCAGAGCTTCCAGCGATGTGGCTACGCAGTGTAGATTTCTACCTCCTCATTGTCAGAGGTCAGCGTAAGCCCTTCATCTGTCCAGGCACCGTGGTCTTCCTCTACATGCTGTGCCGGGACACCGTGTCAGCAGAGGTGGCCACCATCAAGGAGCTGCAGGAGGTGCTGCTCACCTGCATGTATGTCTCTTATGCATACACAGGCCATGAGCTCAGTTACCCAGTTAAGCCTTTCGTTGTGGGGAACAGGCACACATTTTGGAAGCGCACTCTGGACATCACATTGCGCATGAGCCAGAAGATGCTGCTGATCAACACCTCCCCAGAGTTCTTCACTCAAGTCTTGGCTGACCTGAGGCGAAACACGGACTGATGATCCAGCAAGGAAGGTATTGCAAGATAAAATAGGATTTAACCATTTTCAATTTGACATTTAGTCATTTACAGGAAATAAATCCTAATTATCAAATAATTAATTGCTGCTACAAATAAAGGTAACCAGTGTTGCCAAGTTTAAAATAGGAAGCAGCTATGTGACACCTTCAAAACTAAACCAAATAATTCGTAAAACAAAGAACTTGATTTGCAGGACCCAGGAAAGACATGGAGGGCAGGACTGGAGTGGACGAGGCTGGGCAGACTGGATAGGGATGGACAGAGTGGACAATGGATGGTGGACTGAAGACAGAACACAGAGGACAAAGGCATCACACTGAGGATGAGACAGAACAATGGATGGCCTGCTGAATTGGAGATTGGCAGTGCAGGATATTAGATCATAAAGGGCCACAGTAACTTTAGATGAAGGGACAAGCTGATAGAATTTGCAACGTTGAGGGTGTTTAGAATATGGGGGACGATATGATAACGATGGACAAGCCTCACAAGGTGCTTGAAAGGGCCTTTGATAAAAGGACAAATGTTTCTTGAAGCACCTTAAGAGGTTCCTCCAGTTTCAAATGGAAGAACCTCAAAAGGTTCCTTAGAGATCTTGTATTTTTTACAGTATAGGGCCTTCCTGTGTTATAGTTCAATATTTAGAGTGAAATGTTTGTTTTGACATAAAATCTTAATAAAGTGTAAAGTTAATTAAACCTGCGTTCTGTCTCTGTTTTCATAGTTATAGTAGACCCTTGATTACCTATAGAGCAAAAGAAGGAAAGTCAGTGTGATTTTGCCTGTCTTAGTCCTAGACAGTATTGAAAACTTAATATCACATTGATATCAAATGATATTTGGCCCTGGTTTATGTTCTCCTAAATTAACTGTTCTTTTCTCAAACCAAAATGATGGCAAAGGGAACCAAATAAACATTGTGGATAAGTCTGAGGTTCTGCATTTTATCACTCAAGTGCAGACAGATCAATAGAATTTAGCAAAATACACCGTACACTAAAGACTGTTGTAGGGACCACTGCTGACAGGCTGCTATTGCATTGTGGGAAGGCTGCTCTTGCTTTGTACAGCAGCTGCAGGTTCTCAGGAAGAGGCTGTCCCCAAACCAGGTTCTTCTACACTAGGATCTGAGCAAGGAACTGTAGCAGTTGGACAGGGCTGAAGGCTGAGTGACCACAGTAATGTTGCCCCAGCCCCTGAGGATCCATCTGCATCACAGATCCTGACTGGGCTTGGGGCCTCTGCGTTGGTGTAGGACCACCTCCTGACATGGTACAGGTCCCACCACAGAAGGGTGGGGAGACATGTAGCCTAGAAAACAGGAGATACATTTGTGCTTTAAAGTTGAATGTCTCTTTATGAAAATCCTGAGAAAAATGTAAGTCATTTATTGTGTTCTATTGGTCTGTTGTATCGCTCTGTTTATACAGTGTACACAGCAGTCACAGGGTTTGAACCGTGAAATAAAACTAAAAATAAGGAGAAAAATAAAGAAACATGGTTTTCATTGGACAGCAGTCAAATATACATGATTGTATATGTACAAATAAGTTCTCACATAAATGTCATCAGTATACATAATTCCTATATGAATCATAGCATAAATCAAATCAGATTAGCACTTAAACACAAGCATTGCAATAAAATCAGTTTATAAAAGTGACAAAGTGCTATAAATGCTATCAATCCGTATTCTGTAGTACAACATAATGTAGAACTTGATATATACAAACCTTGGCTGTGCTGTTCCACTGCACTCTGAGGAGAACCCATGCCACTTTGCAAACATCTCATCCCAACACCTTCCGGAGGTGGTCATAATGTTATGCCTGATTGCTGTATGTGTCACACAAAAAGCCAATATCACCAGGGGACTTGGTGTGAAAGAATGAATTGTTTAAGAGGGAAAGTTATTCTAATGAAGTACTTTTGTACATTCTTCTCAATCCAATGTATTTGAATGAATTATGTGCAAATATCGATTCATTCTGGACAGAAATAACACGTGAATATGAGAATTCTCTATCACAACTAAACATTGTCACTTACTAGATTGTTCTACTTTTATGTGTGAAATGTCAAAAATATGAGGAGTCTATAGCAAGTAAGACTTTGAGAGCTTAGAAAGAGAGCAGTAGACAAGGATCATGTGTGCTGAGTGAAGGTGGACTGGTGATCACTACTCCAGCAATGAAGATCAGATCAGGAGAGGGTGATAAATATGTATTGATTCAAGAGTTTAATGATGTTCTCCACAAACTGCTTCAGCTTAAAGTAAAGTTTTACTCAAGCCAATATCCTCTCTACCAGCAGGAACTCCACCTTCCTCCTACCCCATTCACATTCTGTTGTGATTATTGGCTGCTTGCGCAGTAGAAATCTGATTATTGTCTGACGTGGTGTTTTCCCATCATCTGATTACTATGTCAATGCAATG
Organism: Acestrorhynchus altus; assembly: GCA_034509495.1. NCBI lineage: Eukaryota > Metazoa > Chordata > Actinopteri > Characiformes > Acestrorhynchidae > Acestrorhynchus > Acestrorhynchus altus. The sequence continues at coordinate 3,050 of JAVGWO010000305.1, read as the reverse complement.
ATCGGATTGGCAGTTATCGCATTATTGAGTGCATGTAAACACGCTCGCTGCCTGTTTACCTGAGCATAAGTGCTGCAATGACTAAGGCTATGTTCACACTGCAGACAAGTTCGATTTCTCAAATCAGATCTGTCGTTATGACACAGACCTATCTGTATGGATGTTGTGCTAACGACACATCATGAACTATATAGAAACGCTGTTGTTTGTCTCATTGCAAGTGACGGAAAAGACACTTTGAAATCTGATTGGAGTGTCAAAAGTGTCCAGACTGAGACACATCTGTCAGGGCTGAACTTGCAACGTAATTCAGCAGGGTGGTCCTTTATGATCCGTGTGGTTTTGTCGACCCAGAGGAGGACTCCTTTTCATCAGTTCCATACTGTTGACTGGGGGTGGGGGGAATCGATCTCATCACCCTCTCAGCGGCCCACAGCCTTTGTGGCCCACTGGGACTTTTCCAGGTTTTCCGGATGGTCAGTCCATCCATTTTTAAGAACAAGGGTGATGTGCAGAGCTGCAGTAACTACAGAGGTATAAAGTTGATGAGCCTCACCATTAAGGTATGGGAAGGAGGTGTTGAAGCAAGGCTAAGGTGAGAGGTTCAGATCAGTGAGCAGCAGTTTGGTTTCATGCCCAGAAAGAGAACCACAGATGCAATTTCTGCATTGAGAGTTTTGGTAGAGAAGTACAGAGAAGGTCAGAAGGAGCTACATTGTGTCTTTGTGGATCTAGAGAAGGCATATGATAGGGTGCCAAGAGAGGAACTGTGGTACTGTATGAGGAAGTCAGGTGTGGTTGAAAGGTATGTGAGGGTGACGCAGGACATGTATGAGGATAGTGAGACAGTGGTGAGGTGTGCAGTTGGAGTGATAAATGGTTTCAAGGTGAAGGTAGGGTTACATTAGTGATCAGTTTGAGCCCCTTCTTGTTTCCAGTGGTGATGAACAGGTTGACAGATGAGGTCAGGCAGGAGGCTCCATGAACCATGATGTTCGCAGATATTGCACATTGTAATCTGTGGTGAGTATAGAGAGCAGGTGGAAGAGAACCTGGAGAGATGGAGGTTTGCACTGGAGAGGAGAGGAATGAAGGTCAGTAGAGGCAAGACGGAATACATGTGTGTGAATGAGAGGGAGGCAGTTGGAAAGGTGTAGATTGCAAGGAGTAGAGGTTGTAAAGGTGGATGACTTGGGTCAACCATCCAGAGCAATGGACAGTGCAGAAAGAGGTGAAGAATAGGGTGCAGGCAGGATGGAGTGGGTGGAGACGGGTGTCAGGGCTGATGTGTGACAGGATAGCAGCAAGAGTGAAAGGGAAGGTTTACAAGACAGTAGTGAGACCTGCTATGATGTATGGTTTGGAGACTGTGGCTCTGTCTAAAAGACAGGAGGCTGAGCTGGAGGTGGCAGAGATGAAGATGTTGAGATTTTCTTTGGGAGTGACAAGGATGGACAAGATTAGAAATGAGCAGATCAGAGGGACAGTGAAGGTGGAGCAGTTTGGAGATAAAGCCAGAGAGGCCAGGTTGAGATGGTTTGGACATGTGTTGAGGAGGAATAGGGGATATATTGGACAAAGAATGTTGGAGATGGAGCTGCCGGACAGAAGGAGAAGAGAAAGACCTCCGAGAAGGTTTATGGATTTAGTGGCAAGATGGAGGAATATGATCCGCTGTGGCGACCCCTATAGGGAGCAGCCGAAAGATGAAGAAGTGTAAGTCTGCTGCTGGGAGTAAACTGCAGGTCAGCACTCACCACTAGGGGCGCTGAAACACCATTACACTGTACAGAAACGCTGATCGCCACGATATTGACTTCAAATGCAGATCTGTGTTCTTACTCCGCTCCAACTCACAACAGCGCGTTGAAAAGCAGGAGAAAGGAGCAGCTGTATGTGGTGTAGGAGACAGAAATACGGCTGAAATCAAACTCTACCAGAAGTTGGTATTCTATTACTGCTGGACACCAGAGAACAGAAAAGAGCAGTGTTCTTCTTCACTGCATTTATGAATCCATATGTTACATTATTCTCCTTCAGTCATCATTTTAAAATGATATTTACACTCCAGTCCTTTTTAAATCAACAATTTCCTCTCTTCAATACTGTCCTTATTTTTTCATTACATTGTTTAGGGCAGGGACTTTTATTTTTAGGAATGCGCCACAAAAGTCCTGCCGACGGTGATTAAAACAAACATTTACTCCCTTTAATAAAATATTTTAAATTTATATTTCATTTTTTTAAATATTTTCTATAATTTTATATAGAATATATATATATTATATATTATATATATATATTATATATAAAATTATTACTGTTAGAATTATTATTTTATAATACAAAACAGTAAAATATAACATTATACATTTTATGATTATTCATTGTATTTGTATTATTAATATTGTTAATTTATTAATAAACAATATAAGTACATTTATTATAATTATTATTAATATAATTATTCATTTAATTGTTATGATTTATTAATATAAAGATTATTAATATAAACAGTCAAATATAACACATTTATTAGTTTTTTATTGGTTTTTTATGAGTAGTAGTATTGAAATTTTTATTAATATTAATATAACAGTAAAATACAACACATTTATTATTATAATAATTAAAAATGTTTCTGTTTCTGATTATAAAACATTAAAAACAGCAGATATTTATGTTGATTTAAAAACAAACAGTGCAGCTGTACAATAACTTCATCACCATGGCAACGGTCTTAAAACCTGATTCAGGATCAGCTCATATCATTGCTTTACAGCGATTCTGTTGATCAGACGCTCTCTTTCCAAGCTCTCCAACTTCAGACTTCTGCTCAAACTTCACTAGTGCTCCTGCAACTGCTTCAACAGACCACCGTGAGTATTTTCTACATTTCTCATCTGTTTTTTAGTCATTTACTCATTTGTTTATTAATAAGTTGAAGAAACTGAACAAACACATACGATACTGTTCACAGACAAATAATACTAGACACTAACTGTTACTCTACTGAACTGAGATTATTATTATTATTATTATTATTATTA
>JAVGWO010000304.1:0-11802 GCA_034509495.1 Acestrorhynchus altus | reverse complement strand
AAGTATTTAAAGAACAAGAGTTATTCACACTTCACACTTCCATTTATTTATCCCTCCCTCTGCTAAAATTTAACACAACACAACCAAAGCACCACCGCCATGAGTGTCTCTGGTAGGCTTAAAGCTACCCCTGGCCAACTAGCCTCTTTAGCTAGCTAACTGCACACCATTCTGAGAGGGCACTGGGGGAACAGCAACACTGATAAGACTCAGGAATATTGGAAAAAAAACAATTACAATTTGTTCAAAATTCATTAGGTTACAAAGCAACCTGTGTAACTTCATTACCTGAACCAAAATGGTCGTACATTAAAATAGAGCTGGGATCAAACGCTTTACACATGTCAAGGTAAATTAAATAGACTGATAATAGTAACACACAGCTACATGTATATCCATCTACAGGGCTAAACAGTAGTGCAAAGGGGGTACAGTGCATCTGGAAAGTCACAGAGCTGCTTTTTGTTATAGCTTTATTCCAAAATGAATGAAATAGTTTCCCCTTAATATTCTAAACACAATACACCATGATGACAAAGTGAGAGGTTTGTTTGTACATTTTTCTAATTTATTAAAAATAAAAACATTATTTAACAAAAATTAAATATGCACATAAATATTCACAGCCTTTGCCATGACACTCAAAGTCCCATGAGCTCTGGTGCATCTTTTTTCCACTGATCATCCTTCAGATGTTTCTACAGTTTGGTTGGACACGACTTAGAAAGGCAGACACCTGTTTATATAAGATCCCACAGTAGTGCGTGTCAGAGCACAAACCAAGCCATGAAGTCTAAGGGAAACTGAATTGAATATAATTTTGAAATAAGGCTGTAACATAACAAAATATGCAAAAAGTGAAGCACTGTGAACACTTTCTGGGTGCACTATACTGTATTCCAAATAAAATCAAATCCAATTGTCAATACTGTATCCTGTTTTAGACGCTCAGTTTGTTTTTTATAGCTAATTTAAAGTTGAGTCATTTTTAAAGAAGAAATATTGTAAATATATTGGCATGATACTTGGTTTCACTGTTGTTACTGGAATGGAAAGTCTAATCTTGTCATTTCTAAGTAACAGTTTGCTGCTGTCCAATGAAAGCCATGTACAGTATCTCCATTTTTGTCCCTTTTTAGTTTTCTCCATGGTTTGAACCCTGTAGCTGCTCTGTACAATGTGTAAATAGCTTGGGATGAAATGGTCAACAGAAATGCTCTAAAATTGCCTTCCATTCAAAGTTAAGAAAATGTTCATTTTAATTTAATTTGCCATTTTGGAGATACTTGGAGATTTTCATTGGACAGCAATGATCTTGTCACGTTTGAGAGAAGACAATACAGCTAATTTGATCCACTTGAGACTTTATTCCTGATGTATGCTGTTAAATTGTATAGCACAGAATACTGTGGTCAGCACAAGAGGTTGTCTGTTTTACACCTGAGGATATATTCCCTTTTTGTTCTTGATTCTTAATTGCACTATTTGAATCAATTACCAGGCCTAATTAATGCTTGCAATCTCACACCCAATGGTTTTCCAGTTTGCAGGCTTCAGGGGCATACAGGTTTGCCTTAAAGTTTTGCCTTTCTCACCTCATTCATGCCAACCAAAGCTTGAGAGATTGGCTCGGGGGCCCAGTGCTCTGATGGACTGCAAGACTGAAACATCCTCTTTGCCTATACAAATGTAAATTGGATTACTAATCCACTGACTCTAACATACTGCTTCTTGGAAACACAAGCCTTTTCTATCTGGCCTTACTGAGGCTGACCCCAATCGATGGGGAGAGAGGTAGGGGTTCCATCCCAATTTTTCGCTTTTTAATTGGCATGTGTTTATGCCTTCACTTTTCCATCTTACTCACATTTGCTCTGTCTCGCTTCCAGTTGGATGTCTGTCACAGTTTTATATTGAGGATGCTGTTGGCATGTAACATGCGGCATATTTCTCTTGCTATGCCCCAGGGATGGGCTGCCAGAGCGTAAAATGGATGGATCATGTCAAGGGGCAGAAAGCAATTTACCAAGGGAGAGCGAGGCAGAGTGAGGGAAATGTGCTCTCTCCCAACTCAAAAAACAGATCCACCTTGAACAGACAAGATGGCTGACCATGACCTGCCTGTGGAGGCTTTTTTGTGTAAGCCTAAAGGCCTTTGGTTTTTCAGTACATACATACCATACACTGACAGTCAAAGAACAGGTCAAGTTGTTGATCAAATCTGTGGGGACCTCTGCAAGTAAGAGTGCTGATGTCAGGTACGCAGACTTAACAAACAGGTAGGAAGCGGAAGTACATGCAGGGTTGAAGATTTATTAAACTAATAACTTGCACATTAACCATCAACACTTGACTAGACATGTAGACAAGTTGACAAGAAGACAGATCAAGACAGACTGAGACCAAGGGGCTTATCTGCACAAGAACATTAGACAAGACTAGAACATGATAATGATGGGGCACGGTTACAAACCAGACACGGCAGTCAATGGGCGGAAACAGGACACGTGCTCACAAGCACAGGGAGATAAATGAAACAAGATGAGACCAGGGAACGACAAGACAGATATGTGACAGCTGATCTAGGGTTTGTTTTGGGACTTGTTGATGTCCAGGTTCTTAATAGAAATTGATGCAGCAACATCACTCATAACGAACAGAATTTGGTGATGCAATGGAGCCTGTTACAAAGTTACAGGTAGAAACCCTAACAATAAGACGGAGCATATATTCAGTCCTGATCATTGATCCAACTGGAAAAAGACTCTGAATCGTGTCCAATCTTATCTAAAAATCACCTTGACAATGAAGCCTTTTGCAATTGCAAAGCAGTTTGTAATATTAATTCCACCCATTAACACCAATGTTTTACCCAGATAGTAGGATTAGATAGCAGCATTGATGGAAAGTTATGAGGCACCTTTTGAAAAATGGAACCTTCTGTTTGTCTAAAAATCATCCTAGCCTTCTCTTCCCATATTTCAGCACATTCATTTTGGTGCACATTTACATTTCTCTCCTGTAAGTCTACTATGTAGCGATTTTAACTGCAGCTCTGTGTGAGAGAGTGTGTAGGTGGCTGAACAGTCAGTGGCACATAGAAAACACCTCACTGATAATGTTATAAGTTAGACTGGGATTTTGATTGGTTGATGTCAAGAACAATTTTTCAAATGTTTCATCTTTGTGTGTTTAAGTATATTTATTAAAGATTTTTATTTCAAGGGGGCCTGGGCCTAATAGGCCCGCTCATGTTGCTCTTCTCACTTTTCTGGTGCTGTTTTTCTGTTATTGCAGTAGTAGACTGGTCTATAAGTGCCTGGCTCATTAGATTAGCTCCCCATGCATTATTAACCATTCATGTTTTTCAGTATTCAAGTTATTCTGAAGATAACACTTGCAAAGAACATATGCTTTGCCCAGAGTGTTACATTTACGAGGCAGATTCTCCAAAGGGTTCATAAAAGAATGCATTAAATGCTAAATAATGCATCATGTGTTGATAATTTCATGTATTCTTCATACACTATGAGCACAAATGTTTGTAGACACCCCTTCTGATTAAAGCATTCAGGACTCAGAAGTGCAAATGCACAAATGCAGCTAGAATAATCACTGTACAGAAATACAATAGAATAGGACTCTCTATGGCACATAAACATGAACTTATTGGCACCATGTCTAATGCCAGGCATTGGCAAGACTGTTATTAAGCTTTGACCTGTGGAGCAGGTCAAAATGAATTCAACCCATCATTCAAAAGAACAGAGTAGTGTGTCCCAACACTTCTGTCCATATAGTGTATTAAAGCCCAACACCGGATGATTGTAGTCCAATGATGGAAATCCTCTAGGATGATTTGGATGCTTCTTTTTAGCTAATTTGTGACAAATTGATGAAACCTGTGCATTTAGCCCTGTGTATGAATTTCCATCCCACATGGTATGTAAAGCCAAAGAAGTTTTGATAAATAACTGACGGCTTTACTGCGTCAGAATTTAATATTGATTTATTTCTCATTCCTGCTAAAGACTCCATACAGCCTCTCTTCGATGGTGTGGTCTGAAAGCCACAGTAAGAATGAATCTTAGTAATAAATAAGATCAAAGAGTCAAGGCATCAAATCAGTGAGTGAGGACTAGTGCTGACACTTAGGATAGGCGGAGTGGAATGATTAAAATGCCCTCCATTTATTCCAAGGCCAGATCTATACACTGATGGTCAGTGGTGTTTATTGTGGTTTTAAGGACAAATTTTAATCTAAACACTCTAAATGATCTAGGGGAGCGAGGAGTGCACAGGGTACAGCCATATAGTTCACAGATGATTTGGAGCTTTGACTGAACAGTAATATTTTACATTAAAATTTGTAAGAGTGTCAAAATGTGATATGCAATGTGCCCATTGAAGCATACAAGTAAGCCCCAGTAATAAGCAATCTTGGTCCATTTCTGTAGGACTCATTTATGTGCATATGATTGGTTTTGTACAGACTTTCATCTTAATTTCAGTCCACTTGACTGAAGTGGAAATCATATGTACACTGTCCCAGGTGCTTAAACTGCTTAAAAGTATCAGATTTATCAGATGTAGCCACATCACATTAATGCCACTGACACCACTGAAAATCATTGATTGTCCTCATTCTCAGTGGCATCTTTTCAAGGGGTGGGATTTATTAAGCAGCAAGTGAAATGTCAGTTTTTGAAGGCAATCTCACAAAAGCAGGAAAATGAGCAAACAAAAGAATCAGAGACACTTTAACAAGGGTTAAATTAGTGCTGGGTGATATGACCTCAAATGAATATCACAGTAAATTGTTTACTTCAATAATGATAAATGAACAATAATTACAAAAAACAGCAGACAAGGCATATTTGTTTTGGTACGAGCTTCTCAAATTGTTTAGTTGGCTCCGTGTTCTTTTTGCATGTTGCTTCCAAGTTGCAGACTGGGTGGCGTGGATGCTTTTAGTGGGTTTTAATGGGGCAGTACTTTTAAAGGTTCTTGCAGGTCCAAGCTTTATCATGCGATATTTATTTATTTAAATAATGAAAATGCTTTTATTATCATGAACACAATGAAGATTTTGAGGACTTGTAGGGTTTCCTTTGTGCCACAATGTGGCAATATGGGCCAAAATTCATATAATTTAATATTTAAATTGAATAATATTTTGTTTTTGAATAGAAACAGTAAGCCTGTCTTTATAGATTATAAGTGGTTTATTCTACTACTGATACTCCACAAAGACATTAGTGTGTTGAGAGAGAGAGAGAGAGAGAGAGAGAGTGAGAGTAAGAGACCACTGATGAAGGGTTAGAGCAGTGTTTCTCAACCCTGGCCCTGGAGGAACATTTTAGATGGTTTTATAAACATTTAACATTTTAGCCCTGTACATTTTAGAGCTTTTTCTGTTCCCAGAAAACTCAATAACAAGTTCTTTCAAAGTTGTTTCAGAGTGCGTCTAGGACCAGGGATGAGAAACACTGGAGTAGAGAATGACTTATATGCATGGAAAAGGATGAACACTGGTCTTCAATTGTACACCAGGAAGGTGATAGATATGTCTAAACCCCCCCCCATAACATGTCAACGTTGGGGCCAATGCTGTGAATTGTCCACAAGGTATGGCAGATATACCCTATAGCAACTATGAAGTACTTTAAAGTATGTGCTTTTTTATACATAATTTGTTTATTTTGTGTCTTTGCAGATTTATGGGCCTCTCCTGAAGAGATATTCTGAACTGGAGGAGAAAGTTCTCAAGAACATGACGCAATGATTGAAGTCACACTGTAACTTGAACTGTACCTCTGTGCTATTATCACACCTTAACCTTAAATCACTGCTTAGAAATATATTAGTCATTTAGGAATTACACCCACTTTAAAAAGAGAAACAGTATACCAGCAAGTTCAGCAATACCTAGTCCTGGAATACCACAGTACTGAAAAATTACAGAAGATCATAGAATTCGGATCATAGGGGAACAAAATACCCTTTATGACTCTATTCAGCTCAAACACACTCTGAAGAAGGAACCATTCTCTACCATAAACAGAAGCTTTCATGAATGGAAATGTGGAGGGTATACTTCAAGATGAAAATCACTGGTAACACTCAAGAACCGAAAGGCCAGATCAGACAGATAGAAAACACCTAAAAAGCCTGTGCAGTTGTGAAACAAAATACAGTGTGTAGATTAAACCACTATTAAAGTGAGTATGCAGAAAGAAAGGAATGGTTCATGATTGAAGCATACCAAATCATCTGTCAAACATAGCGGAGGAGCTGTTATGACTTGGGCATGTGGACACAGCATGGATTCAGACAAATGCTGCACAAGAGGTAGAGCGGCACTTCAGTGGAGAGGCGTGGGTTGTTGAAAAGCTTCTTAGCATGAAGATTCTTAGGTTCTTAGGTGTTTAAGCGAGCAACACACTGAGCACTCTCTCTCCCTGTTACGATGTTATTAATGCTAAGATGCTTTTGCAAAACTGGGACCAGATGGATAATAACCCTAAACAGAGAGAAAAGGCAATCAAAACGTCATAAGACAAAGCAATGGAAGAGTCAAGGGCAGAGTCAGTCACCTGACCTTTAACAACTGAGCATGGTTTTCACTTACTGAGGACAAAATTGACAGAAGACCCACAAGTAGCAGATGAAGTCACTGAGTGCAAAGGATTTACATCAAAATATTAAAATCATAATATTTGACATTTAGTTGTAATTCCTAAATGGTCTCCACTTCAGTCACATCTTAATTGCTTCACTGCAGATCCAAATTCAACTGACCAGGCTCTGTGATTTCCACAGCAGTGCAGTCTGTATGCAGATTTTCTTTGGTTGAATCACTGGTATGTTTTGGGCTGTGAGCAGTAAGCAGCTCATTACTTTGGCTTGATGGTTTCTAATCTATCACCATATCAGGTTTTACCTCTAACATGATTCCAGCTTGAGCTGTGAAATTAAGGGCAAAGGAAGTATGTGACTCCACCCCCCCTTCCCCTTTTAATGCAGTAATTATTACATACATGTGTGTCTGTGTGTGTGGAGACTGCATGTGTAAGTGTGATGCTTTGACCTAAAGCTATGTTCTATAAATACTCTTATGCTAAGTTTCACACATTACTGCTCACTGACACCATTGGCCCTCGACTGACATTCTAAATCAATTGTTCATTAGTCTCCAGCTCTAGCTTTCACCACTACTTAGTGAACATATGAGCTCTAACAGTTTATGACAGTGTAGATAGATGCATTTACATCATCATACTGGGCAAGACGTGTTTAGGTGATCTGAATAAATTTGGGCAGAGTCGATTTGTTTTTATGATCATTTGTCATAAGCGTCTATTAGAGAAGTGATTTGTATAATTGGGGTCCAAGCCAACAAGTATGTAACTGAATTTTACTGTAGTTGTATTGCTGTGATTACTGCTCTGTGTTTGGACAGTATGTTAATTTCATGCATTTGATAGTTGCTTTGGCATTCCCAGATCCGTACACTCAAGCAGTAAGACTTAGACCAGATACTACCAATGTAAATATGCTAATTTCTGAAACAACAAGTGAACAGGGCAAAATGCTGAATGGAGGCAGACGGGAACATGTCTCAACTTTTTCACTTCTGATTAATTTCTAGACTTGTCTAGTTAGTTTTTAGACTGAAGTTAAGATATTGCTGTTCTGTTTGTTCTTCTCTCTAGAAGATAACATCTGGACATCAGATTCTCTTTGTGAAACCATTTGTCATAAAGTGACAGAGTGTTATGCAGACTGCATATTTTTTTTATTCAACATTTAGTTCACCCGTTTTTGTACAATATTATTATGAATATATAATAATAATAATAATGTAGTTGTATATTATAAATTTATTATTATTATTATTATTATTATTATTATTATAACAACACAATGTAAAATGCTTAGTCATGTTACATTTTGAGTTCTGACTGCATACATCACAGAATTCATACTGTATCTGTTGGATCACTTACCTGGTAGCTTTAATAAAACACCATTTTGAAGCATTCACATAACGTACAGCGAACCAGGCTGAAGTAGAGCCTCCAAACAATGGGGTTAGATTGATCCAGATGTACCAACAAAGCCTCCCAGTGAAAGAAGCCCCATATCACCCCAAATACATTAAAACAGTTTATTTTTGTTTTATTGAATTACTGTTTGGTTCTTTAGAAATACAGTGTCTCAATAGTAGGGAAACGGTTTGAGAGATTGTGATCCAATTTTAATCACAAGCTGTGGCAGAAGGGGGAAACTTGTTATGCTCCCCGAGTTCCAATGGCACACTTTCAATTCTGTAGTCCTCATGTGTGCATGCCACTGAGGACCGCACAGCTGTAGGGAGTCCCATTGTTCATCCTGCCGATCTAAATGATGTTCACAAGCGCCCTCTATGCGCGCTTAGGTGAGGGCTTGTATAATTTCCAAATCAAATAAATATAAATTAGATATAGAAAACACTATTTCTTTGGGTATAATGAATTATTTTAATGGACAAATTAGATACAAGAATTTATTTTTTATAAAAGTAACATGTTTATAAAATGTTATTAGTATGGGAAAATATCCTGTACATAAGAATGAATATAAACCAAACTTTGTGCATTTCCTCCATGAGATGAAGGAATACTATATTAAGAAAAATCAAGAAATTAAAGAACAAGAATTTAAAAAAAGATTATATTTTGATATATATTTGATGCATATTTGATACCATTGACTGTTTTTTTCTCTCGATAAAACAGAAAAAAAAGCTTTGTGATCATCTAGACTCTCACACTTGAACGCTGTTAAACCCAGCACTCTTGAGGGCTCATGCACTATAAATGCATATGTTGTTGACGTCACCTGAGATTGGAGGTCCACAGGGCTTAGGGCACCATTTGGAACAAGTACGCTGTGTCACCAACATGGTAGCCATCTAGACTTCTGCTGTATTGGGTTCAACTTCATATTTTCAAATGGGAACTACTGTGCTCTATGTTAATATTTTTTATAGTTGAGATGGAAGATGGCATTATTCCAAGTAGATTTGTCCTCATTTCTGCTGCCTGAGCAAGGATGACTCAGATTGTTGGGTTGAATTTGCGGGACGGTTGACACAGCAACTATAGATAAACTCTTGTCTGTTCAGTGATGAAGGAGTTTTCTTTGTGAACACTGAGTCAGCAAACAGAACCAACAGCACTAACTGGACTGATTCATGTAACACGGTCATGGTAATGTGTGGTTTTAAATTGGAAGGTAATGCTAGACTGTTAGGCTAGGTTGTTAACTGAAAATGTGTTTCCTTCATAGTTGTCAGAGGACGGAACATTTTCCATCTCAAGTGCTTTCTCAGAGACAACCTTGATGTGCAATTTTCCCAAAAGTGGATCAGTCATATGGGTTCAATTGTCCAAACATGTTGGGACAGTAAATCAAACACAGTTTGTAGTAAGTTTTCTGGTTTTACGTAAAACCACTTTCTCATTGAACATGAGAATGAATAATGTTATGTTAACATAAAGCACACAACCTTCCATTTGAAGAACTGAAGTTGAATTAAACATGGCTACCATATTAGTGACATGGTCCAGTTTGGATCGAAATTGGATCACAGTCTGCCAAATCATTTTCATTTTATATGAGCCTTTTCATACTTTTGAGGCACACTATATTTTGGGGGAAAAAAACAAACCAAAAAACAAGAAAGGAAAGTATGCATACAAATAAATGTGTCTGTTTAATGTTCCATCTTGAAAATATTTTTTTGTGTATTTCCTTCTTTAAAGGAGAAGGAAACCCCTTCTTAAATTTCAGTGATATTTAGTGTAAAAATCTATAGTCTTATAGTTCCACTATCAGGAACACTTGGTCTGATGTAACAGATTCACATTATTAAAAAAACAACAACAGCAAAATTTCCACTGCCTGATGAAATAGATGTTTCAAATAAGTTTAGTTCTGTAATTATAGCAGAAATGTGTTGATTTTAGTAAAGATGACTCTGGGCCTTCTGGACCTTCACAAAGGCCAAATCATTTTTAGAAGCTATAACTACATAATAAAAAGTGTATTGTATTGTAGAAGTGTTCTTATTTCATTCACTTCCTCTGTAAAACGTTGTCCAATCAGATTCCCCCCACAGAATTCAGCCTGATGTTTTCTTTGGTTTGGCCTTCAGTAGGTGGGCTGAATGGTTCCATTTCTCTTCACTGAAAGAGAGACTGTGAAACTGCTACATAAAAGATAAACACTTTTTCACACCTGAAGATTACCTTTTAGACCAAAGAAATGAAATGTGTGGTTGTGTTGACAGCTTCTTTCTATACACTGTAACAATCCCCTATAAAATAAATATAGACTGAATGTGATGTGAAAATGCTAACAGGAAGCAAACACATTTCCACTACACTGGAAATAACTGATAGATTGCAAGGACTTTCCTTGACATATTATGTGAATCATTTTCAAGCATTCTGGACATTTTCTTACACTTCTGTATTAAAGAAGCAACTCTGTACCTGTCATTTACAGCATAACTAATATAGAGTTTGTTCTTTTATCTTCTTAGCTGCTTCTTTCTCGCCAGGATCACAGTAGGTCTGGATCCTACCTTGAATCATTGGGCTCAAGGCAGGAACATTCCTTGGACAGGGTGCCAGTTCACCACAGTATACCTCTCTCATTCATACACTCACTCACACCATATCTAGTCCACCTACTACATGTATTTTTGAGAGGCAAAACCTGTGTGGACAAGAACACTCTTCACCGACAGTGACCAGGGTGGGAATTGAATGAGGACCCGTGAAATGTGTGACATGCACATTAGATACAGCGCCACTGTCCTACCCCATATATAAGGCAGTTGGTCTGAAATTTGGACAGTGATCCTGTACTGATTCCAATGCAAATTAAGTTTACATTTACATCTACTTAGTTGACTCATTTAACAGCCCACTAATACACACATTATGTAGCCAAAAATATGCAGTCTTCTAATTCAGTTATTCAGAAACATTAGCATGAATAAGTACACAGAAATACACTATATGAACAAAACTATTGGGACATTCATTGTTTCTTTCTCAGAAAAGTTTTACAATCTGTCCTGCTTCTGTAGGAGTAACTGTCTCAACTGTCCAGGGAAAATGACCTACTAGATTCTGGAGCATTGCTGAGAGTTTATGTTTGCATTCACTGACAAGAACATTAGTGAGGTCAAGATATTGGATGATCACCACCTCACCTCATCCCAAACTCACCAACACATCCCAAAAGTATTGGAAGGTGCGGCATCATTCTAGAGAACACGGTTCCTCTGAGCCACACCTGACGTTAGGCATGCTGCCAGTAGGTTCATGTTTATTCTATTCTAAAGGTATTACTTTTCTTCATGCAGTGTGTGTGTGTGTGTGTGTGTGTGTGTGTGTGTGTGCGTGTGTGCGTGCGTGCGTGCGTGCAGCAGCAACTTACGGGAGTAGAATCAGAAAAGAGAAATTTGCGCACATTGATAAATGTTAAGTGTAATTCATTATTTCAATTCAGATACAAGCGATGAGCATTATAGTTCAGTTATTTATGAATGTTCATATTGTGCCAGGCATTGTTACTCGTTAAGCTTCTAACAGTTTGAAATACCAGAGTGGAAATCCATGTAGACTGTATGAATATAGTAGATTATTGGCAACCTGGTTCCATAGACATTTCATTCTTTCTGCTTGGTATGTGTGTTTGTGTGTGTGTGTGTGTGTGTGTGTGTGTGTGTGTGTGTGTGTGTGT
>JAVGWO010000303.1:0-11802 GCA_034509495.1 Acestrorhynchus altus | reverse complement strand
CACACACACACACACACACACACACACACACACACACACACACACACACACACACACACACACACAGAGTACTGTTTTCTAGGTATTTCAGGATCAGAGAAACCTACAGACATGATCAACATGCTCAACCTGCATGCAGACTCTGACTAATCAGCAAGAGGGGGTGGGGCTGATGACATCACTGACAACGATATTGGATTATATAGGAAAATTAGAATGAAGGGTCTGTTTACTGTTTCATTGCTCATACAGTGTTCAAATTTCAGAATAAAGGCCACGAGAAGGGGAAATACTGACACATACACACATAATTAAAATAATAAAGGACTTTTCAGTTGTTTTTGAGAACAATTATTGAAGTTTCCTTCTCAGTCTAATAATTACTAATAACTATTTTAATAAGACTTCCAGCTCACTCTGATTGAGCACTTTGCAACAGGATGTCTGAGATATAACATGTTTTTTTATAGACATATAAAATTTATATCTGAGATATAACATGTCTTTAACTCTCTCTCTCTTTCTCTCTCTCTCTCTCTCTCTCTCACTCTCTCATGCTTTGAGGAAGTGCTGATTCTTGAACAATTCCATTTCTTCGTTAGTCAGTCAGTGGGTCAGTCAGTGGATCAGTCAGTAGGTCAGTCTGTGGGTCAGTCATTACTGGAACAGTATGGAGTTCAGTCCACTCTCTGTAATACTCTGTGAGTAAATCTTCTCTTTATATCTTCAGCAGAGTTAATGTTACTGTATAAACTTACTGATACTGAAAGTGTTCATATCTGTTATATTTGTCAGTGTGTTACTGGTCTGTACTGGTGTAGATGAGTGTGTTACTGGTATGTACTGGTGTAGATGAGTGTGTTACTGGTCTTTACTAGTGTAGATGAGTGTGTTACTGGTCTGTACTGGTGTAGATCAGTGTGTACTGGTAGAAGACGGCTGTAGGTGAAACATGCTGGTGTTGTACTGGTACAGTAGAAGCTCTGTGGTCTTAAAGCTGTTTGATTTTCCAGTGTTTGGTTGGTTAAAGACTCTCTGAGTCACATTTCAGTAATGAGATCTGCTCCACATTTGGGTTATTGAACTATTATATCTTCTTATGAAGAGGATAGGTTTAGTTAGGGTTTAGTTATTAGGGGTTATTGATAACTGAGTTGTAGCTTTGATGTAAAACTTGGTAGCATTGTTCTTCTGCACCAGAGCACCGCTATCATGATGAGGAAATGAGGTCCTTCAGCCTCAGATCAGCAGATTAAACTTGATGTGAATCAGCTCAGACTTTCAATCCATACAAACACAATTTATCTGAGCAGAGAAATAGTTTTACATTCCTCTGAAAATGAATGGAATGAAGTGAGAAATGCTTTTCTCTTTAATTCTCCTTTATTTTCATTTTTCCTGAAATGAGTTTCTTTCCTGCTTTTCTGAAGACATGAATCATTTCAGTGTGAACATCATGTTCTCTGTTTCTCTTCCCTTTTTCAGGTTTGATTTCACTCTTTGGAGCTGAGTGTGCTCAAGGTGATTTATATACAGTAAAGGTTCACACTGTGTGTGAGGTTTGATTTGTTCTGGAGCTGGAAAGTTGTGTTTATATGATGGTGTGAAGAGTTTGATTCTGTACAGTCACAGATGTGTGTTTACTGTTTGATTTTTACAGAACAGTCTGATCCATATGTGATTGTGAGGCCTGATCTACCACAGATATTCAGTGGAGAGTCCGTCACTCTCACGTGTGTCTGTCCAGGACAGAGAGTAACTGACTGGATGTACTACTGGTCCAATGGAAACACCAACCTTCACCACTCTGATGAAAACAATTACATCATATCAAACATCAAAACATATCAGAGTTTAAAATACAGATGTTGCTGTGAATATAAACATTACAGAGAACACCGTCAATGTTCTGCTGAAGTGACTCTCACAGTGACGGGTACATGTCTCATGATGCTCTCTTTAAATATGTACAGTATTGTAACATATGGTTAATAAAACGGTTCATAATATTGATCTCATTATCATAGCTGTGTGTGTGTGTGTGTGTGTGTGTGTGTGTGTGTGTGTGTGTGTGTGTGTGTGTGTGTGTGTGTGTGTGAGAGAGAGAGAGAGAGAGAGAGAGAGAGAGAGAGAGAGATTATCAGTAATATGTGTGTGATGTCATCATACAGAGAGACCTACCGCTTCACTGATTCTGGCTCCTACTGGACAGATATTTAGAGGAGAGAACGTAACTCTCACATGTGACATAAAAGGACACACAGACACTGAGTGGAGATACATCTGGTATAAAGATTACAGTTCACACCACCTTCACTACACTGACCAGGAAAACAAATATTCATTCAGTGTTGAAGAATCAAACAGTGGTAAATACACCTGCAGAGGACGGAGGCTGAATGACTATCAGACATCAGAGTTCAGTGATGCTGTTACACTGACTGTATCTGGTAAGAATATAAATCTTTAATTCACACAGTTTATTAATTTTAACATCATCACAGTACAGCTGTTCCACTCACTGTACAGGGTGAGCTCACTGACATCATCACAGCTGTATAATCAGCTCATATAAAGTAATAATTCCTAAACTGTATTTTACTCATATTTGTTCTAACACTGTAAATCAGTCTGTTACTCTTCATAATACCACAGTTTTACCCAGAACCACACTGACTGTAGAACCCAGATGGAGTCCTGTGTTCAGTGGAGAGTCAGTGACTCTGAAGTGTGAGATAGAGTCTTACAGTAACTTGAGATATCAGTGGTATAAAGGCAGCAGTAGAACTGCAGTCTCTCAGTCTCAGCTAAACACCTTCACCTTCATCAGTTCAGCAGCAGATCAGGATCAGTACTGGTGTAGAGGAGAGAGAGAGAACAGACCCACATCATCACAGGACAGTAACAGAGTGGATCTCTCTGTTAAAGCTGAGGGATTACTGTGGTGAAGACTCTGAGAGCAGTGTGTGAACTCTGACTCTTCATGATCTGAAGTGTGTTCTTCATCTCCACCTGCAGAAACACCTAAACCTGAACTCACATCAAGCCTTAAAGGAGCTGCACTGATAGGAAACCCAGTGACTCTGTACTGTAAACTGGACCAGTCTGCTGGATGGAGGTTTTACTGGTCCAATCACACACTGACCCCTGAGAGTGAGACCACCACTGAAACACACTCCTACACCATCAGATCAGTCAGTGTCTCTGATGGAGGTCAGTACTGGTGCAGAGCTGGGAGAGGAAACCCAGTTTACTACACCCAGTACAGTGATGCACTCTGGGTAAATGTTACTGGTGAGTAAAATTGTTTATATATAGTTTAGTAAAAGTTCAACATGATGATCCTACATAAGAGGTCTTGATCAAACTTGGTAGGTACAAGCAAAACCTAATGAGGATCATTCACTCAGCCGAATAACAAACTGTGTTAGTGAGATTAAAAACTGGATGACGCAAAATTTCCTTCTTTTAAACTCTGGAAAAACCGAGGTCTTAATATTAGGATCAAATAAAACCTATAACCCGATCAACCTAAACGGTTTTTCAATCATACCGAGCTCGACTGTGAGAAACCTTGGCGTCATATTTGACTCCGACCTTACATTCGACAGCCAAATTAGTAACGTAGTAAAGTCAGGATTCTTCCATCTACGCAATATTACTAAACTGCGTAAATCACTCTCACACAAGCACGCAGAGATACTGATTCATGCATTCATCACATCTAGACTAGACTATTGTAATGCCCTTCTAGCTGGTAGTTCAGGGAAATCACTACAGAGGCTACAATCAGTACAAAACGCTGCTGCGAGGGTTCTCACCGGAACTCGGAAATTTGACCACATTAGTGGCTTCCCATTAAATTTAGAATCGACTACAAAATACTGCTCCTAACATACAAGTCACTAAATGGCTTAGCTCCCCAGAACCTAAAAGAGCTCTTAATACCTTACTTCCCGTCACGCAGACTGCGTTCTCAGGACGCAGGCCTATTGACCGTCCCTAAAATCAAAAAGAACACTGTTGGGGGTCGAGCCTTCTCCTTTAAAGCCCCCCAGCTCTGGAACAGCCTTCCTCCTACTGTTCGGGACTCAGACACTCTCTCCGTC
This sequence comes from Acestrorhynchus altus, assembly GCA_034509495.1. NCBI lineage: Eukaryota > Metazoa > Chordata > Actinopteri > Characiformes > Acestrorhynchidae > Acestrorhynchus > Acestrorhynchus altus. The sequence continues at coordinate 7,693 of JAVGWO010000303.1, read as the reverse complement.
TTTAAATCACGCCTGAAAACATTTCTCTTTTCGCAGGCTTTTCATTAACACTTTTAAGGGGGCACTAATCTCTCTCCCTCTCTCCCCCCCATGTCCTGAGCTGCCCGAGACATCTGCAGATACCTGCCCACTCATCCACCTACATCCTACTATCAACTTCCAGACCTGGCTATCCCACCTGCATGGATCTCATTTTTCACTACTCAATCATGCATACCTGTAGCACTACTATATCTGCCAATCTTTATTTATCCTCTCTCCATTTTTATTTTTTATTTTATTTATTTTCCCTTCATTATATTTTTTTTCTTTCTTTCCCATTTTTCCATTGTGCCTTTGTTATCTGCTCTCCGGTGTCGACCAGAGGAGGATGGGTTCCTCTCTTGAGCCTTGGTTCCTCTCAAGGTTTCTTCCTCCTAACTGAGGGAGTTTTTCCTTGCCACTGTTTGCCTGCTGGCTGCTCATTTGAGGCTCAGACCCGGATCTGTGTAAAGCTGCTTTGTGACAACGTTCTGTTGTAAAAAGCGCTATATAAATAAAATTTGATTTGATTTGATTTGAAGTTCAAGGACCCTTCTTTATCCAGATGGCTGTAGTGTGACCAGTCTGTGTGTAGGTTAGGAGGGATTGTCCACTATGCTGGTTTCTTTATACTGTGGTGTTGAGTGGTGGTCACTGTTGGGTAGAGAAATATCATGGATTTTCTCAGCTGTCCTCATAATTACCAATACAATATATCCCCTTCTTGCTTTGGAATTGAGTCCTTGAACAGCTTTTTCAGATACTATTCTGGAGAAATGAAAATTAAAACTTATTTTTTTAACGTTCTCCTGTACATTTACATTGAAAAGCTGAAGATATCTACTAGGACATCTGCAGGGTGGTCAGAGCATCCAGAGTATGTTCCTAAGTAAACAGCAGCCTTTGAGGGGTTTGTTCTGATTAGTCAGTGAGAGAAGAATTTGTGCTTCTTACTAAATTAATGTTCTGCTCTTCATCCTGTGCTTTGATATTACAGACACCCTGTATTAATAGGTCAAATACACAGGTCACCACCACCAGTCTTAGTGGACAGTACTGTTATTCTGTTGGTTTGTGGTGGTTCACCCATCTAGACATATGGTCACTTCTGAAACATGGTCAGGAAGCCTTCATTAAATTACAGCCGTGCCTGACATTTGATTATTGTTTGAGTGAAGGGATGTTGTGTTACTTTTGCACAATAATTCCACTATTATTGGTCATGAAGATGAAACACTTTAAATTATTATTATTATTATTATTTAAATTATAAATGAATGTTTCTGTATTTCTACAGGTTCAGTTAGTAAATCTACTCTCAGTCTGGTTGGAGTGTCTGTGGGAGTGAGTTTGCCCCTGCTGTTCATCATTGTTCTGATTCTGCTGTGGATCTACAAAACCAACAGAGGTCTGAGAATTCATCCAGCTGATTTATTTATAATCACACATTTCTAAGAAACCATTAAACCTGTTCACACTGTTGTACACGTCACTTATTGCTGTGATGAACAGAATGAGAATCTCTGTCTCCTCCGACAGGAAACAAGCAGAAGACCAACCAAACTCCATCAGACCAGAGTCAGAGAGAGTCAGGAGCTGAGGAGTCTCAGTCTGCATTCACTCCACTGGGAGCTGGTGAGGAAAAGGAGTCAGAGTTTCTACTCCTTCTTCTTAAACTGTAAGACTGATAAACACACCTAAAGACCTTCAATCATTCAGTTTGATTCAGTTTCACCTTCATTTTTCATCCTGTCTTTTTGTAGGAAGTGAACACATTTACGACTCTGTTGATCAAGCGAGTAAGTCTTAAAATATCTCTAATTTCTGTTAAAGAAATATCCTGCATTGTCTAACACACTGTATTCTGTATCAGATGATGCTGCAGATACATCCAGTGATGTCACTTACTTAGAAATCATCATAAACAAGAAGAAATCCAAGATCAAAGGTTCATCCTGACTATTTGTTATTTTCTAATATTTATGGATATTAAATATATCAATAACCACCAAATACAGCAGTTCTCCAATCAGCAGATGAGATGTGTCTTCATTATATTCAGTAGAGTTCAGTGCTGACAGTGAGCTTTCAATACACTAAACATACATCTTTACAGTGTTCAGTGTTTTTCCAAACCAGGTGAAGATGTTCCAGCACAGACTGAAACCATTTACTCCAAACTTCAGACAAAGTCACAGATACTCTGACACGATCCCTCAATATCTGCTCAGCCGACCAGCATCATTCTGCTAACAGAGCAGATATTACAGAAGATATTCAGAAGATATCACATTTAGATGATATCACATGTTCAGATGATATCACATGTTTAGATGATATCACATGTTCAGAGGATATGTTGAATGATAACGGTCAGTGGGTGTGTGGGTAGGAAGGGTGTATTATGGGATGTTTATGTCTGAAGGTTACAGGTCAGTAGGATCATTCTAACTGTATTTTCTTTCTTCTGAAGCTGCAGATTCTGGTGATGGATCCTCAGACGTGACTTACGCTGAGATTGAACTGAAGAAGAAGAAGAAACCCAAGAAAAAACAAGGTGGAGTAAAAGGAGAAGTTTTATACATTTTCTCGTCTTCTTTTATTCTAATATTCGTCTCTAGTTTTCCATTTTACTCTAATATTCTCTTCTATTCTAGTTTTCTTTGTTGGATTGGGTGAGTTGTGGATCTTTCTGGAAGCTAATTGTGAATTTCTGGTCCTCTTTTAGAGAAGGCCAGTGTGAATTGTGACACTGTGTATTCAGAGCTGAAGCAGGACACTGACAGAGGTCAGATCAATGGTACAGTATGTGATCAGTCAGAAAGCTGATGATAGAAATGCTGTTCAGTCTCACAGTTGGAGTTCTGCTGCTTTATGCTCTGAGTCTTAAACAGCAGACAGTTCAGTTGGGAGGGGGCGAGTGATGGACCTGGAGAATCATATCTTGTAGTGGATCCAGGACACAGTTAGGAGATCTTACCATAGTTTGAGTTCAAGTCAGCAGTCATGTATCTGTCCACTACCCCATCTAGTGGTGATCAGGGTCATCAGATGATGTGTTTGAATGTAAATCAGATAAGAGTAATGAATGGATTCTGGGATGTGTATAAAAATGATTTTATGGCCAGAAACCAAATCTTTGTGTAAATATTTATAAAATAACTCTTTAATAAATAACAATGTTCATCTTAAAGACCATTTTACTGTTTCATTTCTTTGGATTTAATTTGATTGTATTGTCAGTGTATCATAATCAAAATCCCTCTTTGCAGGTCCTGCTTCTGGACTTGGTGAATCAGCGTCTGTTTTTAACTGAAAACCAAGAAGAAAATGTCAGAAATATAAAAATATAATAACCTCAAATATTATATCTTGCATAACAACTCCTCACAAGTCTGACATCATCTGTCATTTTGAGAAGTAAATATGATTGTGTGCTTTAGATGAATAGAATATCTTAGGGCCTCATATTTGATATCATATTCTTTATCGTTTCTTCATCATGTTTTTCTGTCTGTTCCTAGTTTTCTTTGTAGGTCTTAACAGAACTGTATCATATAGGCTGTGACAATGTCTGCTCTTTAACAATTCAGTCTCAATTCTAATCATCTGACTGATCCATAAACATGTTAGTTATGTAATGTTAATGTGTTTCCTGTATGAAGTCGTACTCTTTGTATATATGTGTGTAGATGAGTTTCAGTGCTTTAAGGAGGTGCTAATGTGTAAAGAAGATATTTTGATGAATCTGTGTGAAAGTGTATCTCACTATAGTGCGTCTCCTACTGCACTGACATTTTTACTAAGATGTTTATATTCTATTTTTATATTGATGTATGTTTTTGTATGTTTATTTCTACAATTACTCATCCATTGATTTGACTTTATTAACCTTCTTCATGCTCACATATAGACTCATTTATTCATGTGTTCGTGTCTCAGGTGTGAACGTGTTGCAGCATCAAATCCAAAATGAGTGAATATTTACAAAAAGCAATAAAGTTGATCCATTTGAACATTAAATATCTTTTCTTTGTAGTGAATCAATTAAATATAGATTGAAAAGGATTTGCAAATCATCCTATTCTGTTTTTATGTTTTACACAATGTCCCAACTTCACTGGAATTGGGGTTTTAGCAATATCTGGCATGTCTGTCTCCTATAAATGTGTTTGTTTATTTATTTATTTGGTGAATAAAACTCAAACTATAAAAACATCCCACAAAAGATCAGGCTTCACCCCCCAGTGTTACCACACAGACACTAATGTGCACAAACTGAGGTTCTTCTAAGGTGTCCTAATGAGTCTCAGGATGAGTTGTGATCACAGGTGAGTGTGATCAGACCCAGGTGAGGAGTAAAGCTTAACCAAACCACACTGGAGCACATGACCTGTCCATGTGCAGTTCCTGCTAAGGCCAGGAGGAGGCGCCACTACAATCATAATATTCTGTTAGAAAACGTAGAAGATGTTGAAGCGTTTGCTGCTTAATCCAGTTGTTCCCTGTAAAAGTCAGAAGAACTTTGTGTGTGTGTGTGTGTGCTCATCTCAGTCTGAAGAATAAAGAAGATAAGGACGGTGGTCAGTGTGAGGGTCTGCCACACAGTCCAGTCTCGTTTCCTCAGCTCTTCTCTTTTTCACCCTGTTTACAGGTGTTTGGTCAGTATACTCTGACCCCGGGTTCGGGGAGAGGAACACATTCACTGGTAGCTTTGTGTGAAGGAGACGTACAAACTACTGGAAACTGAAAGAGGGAAAAATAAGTCTGAACAGGATGATGATGAGAATCAGGTCAGGATTTGGAGCTGTGTTTATTTCAGTGTGTTTCAAACACTGATTCAGAGACACTCTCCTAAATTCTGCGGTCAGTCTGAAGTGACCACTGAGCTCATGACAGCTGGGTCTAAATGACCCTGTAAATGACTCTGAAAACACACTCACAGACAGAACATGGAGAGAACTGTACCTTTAAAAATCAGTTTATTAAACACAGATATAAACAGAATAAAATCACAGCAAACAAAAAACAAACAAATAAAAAATGCTCTGCTAGAACATCTGCACTGTTTATTGTTCTCTCTGAAATTACAAATGACCACAGTTTCAAAGATATAAAATATTACCCGACAGAACATCTCTGCTGGAACGTTCCATGTTCTTGATATTAAAAAATAAAATGTATGTAATTAAAGCAAAAATCAATTACTTATAAAGACAGACAGGAATAATATACATGACCAGCTCAAACACACTATGTACAATAAACACAAACAAAAACATTGTACTTCTGATTTGACCATTTTCACTTTTTGACACATGAATCTGACCGTTTGTAATATTTTGTCCAAATTGAATTGATGATTGGACCAATAGAAATGCTCTAAAATGACCTGGAATAAAATCTTTGACGTCCATTGAGAGGTTTTCTTTTGTCTTCTCCTCTAAAGTTTTGAAGATACACGGTTTTTGCAGGACAGAGACAATAAGATAAAAGCATGTTGACAGTCATGTTCGACTGATGATGAAACAGCCCCAGAAACATTCCTTAGTGATGGCTGAACCTAAACCTTCTCTTCTTCTTCTTCTACAAACACTTGTCATTCGACTCATAATCCACTTCAGTGACTGTTATATGTTGCTCGACTCTCCAGGTTTAGCTGTAAATACAGAATATTAAATTCATAAATACATGAATATTTAATGAAGACATTAAACAAACATTATGATAAACATTTCAAATCAGTGAAGAAACGTCTGTCTCAGTGAGGGCGAACAGGTTCTTCACATAAGCACAGTGAACCTTTACAGACTAAGATTTACAGTTTACAGACTCGTACAAAATACTTCAGAAGTGAAAGGTTCTTTGGAACCGTTTACTGACTATAGATCTGAAACAACTGTGAGTTCTGACCTCCAGCTCTGTAGCACTTGACCCCCAGTATGATGGACACCAGCACATATGGAGACACTGCCATTAAACTACTGAGCAGCCTGAGCACTGAGAATGGAGCTCTCTTACCTGAAAACACACACACACACACACACACACACACACACACACACACACACACACACACACACGTACTTGTGTCAATCAGCTGAACTTGATGTCAGGCCTCATGGGAATTATAGTCCTTGAATGCAGTACAAGTGAAAGAAAGCATCCACAGAGAATAAATTCTATATGAACATCAGGAATCATCATAAATCTTCAACCATATCAAAACTGCTGTAGTGTGTTCAGATAAAATATTCATCTCAAAATCCTATTTGAGACCCAGTGGTTGTGAATTATCTAAAGTATGAATCTGAAAGTTCTGTCTCGCATTGTTTTCTGTCAGTATCTTCTGATCCTGGACCATCAGAGAGCTTTATGTGCTTTAGATGCTGCTGTGTTTGCTGTCTTTCACTCGAACTCTACAGCAGTTTTGATCTGGTTTGTATGGTTTCAGTTTCAGGATGTTGATACTTGAATTTGTATTTCATGATGGTACGAGGTTAACCTTGGATTTTCAAAAGTAAAGAGTCATTTCTTTTTCTAGACTTTATTCCACATCAGTGCTGAAGATCAAGAAGATTCCTGAGACAACATGTAAAGCTCCTTATTTCTCTGTTTTAAAATGAAAATGAATCAGAACTGATTATGATTGTTTAGTAAATATTTCCTCTGAATGCCATAAAAATATGAAAAAGATCTATTATATCCATATCAGTGTAAAAAAATACAGAGAAAAGTGTCAAACAGCAAACCTCTGACTGAGATCCAGCTCTGTGGTGACTCTCCTTTCTCTGGGAGTTTACAGTGGTACAGACCTTCATCTGACTGTGAGACAGTACGGATGATCATCTCTCCTGTAGTCTGCTTCTGGAGTAATAATCCATCTTTATAGAAATCAGCTGTGAGGTCTGAGGACATTGTGTGGCGATATAAACAGTGTAGAGTCAGAGGATCTCCCTCCATCACAGGATGGACAGAACTCTCCAGAATTACAGAACCACCTTCAGGAAAGAAAACAGACCATGAAACAACACATTTCAGACCTCAAAGCAGCACCAACTGCAAAAACAATGTTTTTCTAATGTTGTTAATTTTTAGTCGTCATGTGATTCTTACATTTTTAAAACAACTCAGTACATTTCAGTGAATCAATCTGTGCACAGAGATCTTCTATTAGTGTAATATAGTGTAGACTCACTGTGAACTGTGATGTTGACAGGATTGCTGCTCCCTCCAGATTCAGACTCACACCAGTACACTCCAGTGTGGGATGTGTTGAGGGAGCTGATGTTGCATGTAGATCCTGTAACTGATCCCCAACCTGATGAACAATCTGACACCTTCTCACTGTGTGTGTATCGTCTCACTGTCCATCCAGTAGAGTCACTCTGTCCCTCACAGCTCAGTGAGAGAGAGTCTGAATGAAAGTGCTGAGATCTGCTGGGACTGATGATCAGAGATGCTGGAGGAGATGAACCTTAAACACAGATTTTATAATTCAGATTCATTTGAACATAAATAGGAGTTTAAACCAGTACTGTCTCTATATTTCCTCACCAGTGATCCATAGAGGCTGTGGATTGCTGTACTGGGTGTGAAAGGCTGGTTCTCCTCTCTCTGCTCTACACATATAAACTCCTGTGTGATGAGGAGCAGCAGGGCTGAGTGTGTA
>JAVGWO010000302.1:0-11807 GCA_034509495.1 Acestrorhynchus altus | reverse complement strand
AAGTATTTAAAGAACAAGAGTTATTCACACTTCACACTTCCATTTATTTATCCCTCCCTCTGCTAAAATTTAACACAACACAACCAAAGCACCACTGCCATGAGTGTCTCTGGTAGGCTAAAACTACCCCTGGTCAACTAGCCTCTTTAGCTAGCTAACTGCACACCATTGTGAGAGGGCACTGGGGGAACAGCGACACTGATAAGACACAGGAATATTGGAAAAAAAACAATTACATTTTGTTCAAAATTCATTATGTTACAAAGCAAACTGTGTAACTTCATTACCTGAACCCAAATGGTTGTACATTAAAATAGAGCTGGGATCAAACGCTTTACACATGTCAAGGTAAATTAAATAGACTGATAATAGTAACACACAGCTACATGTATATCCATCTACAGGCTAAACAGTAGTGCAAAGGGGGTACAGTGCATCTGGAAAGTCACAGAGCTGCATTTTGTTATAGCTTTATTCCAAAATGAATGAAATAGTTTCCCCTTAATATTCTAAACACAATAATCCATGATGACAAAGTGAGAGGTTTGTTTGTACATTTTTCTAATTTATTAAAAATAAAAACATTATTTAACAAAAATTAAACATGCACATAAGTATTCACAGCCTTTGCCATGACACTCAAAGTCCCATGAGCTCTGGTGCATCTTGTTTCCACTGATCATCCTTCAGATGTTTCTACAGTTTGGTTGGACACGACTTAGAAAGGCAGACACCTGTTTATATAAGATCCCACAATAGTGCGTGTCAGAGCACAAACCAAGCCATGAAGTCTAAGGGAAACTGAATTGAATATAATTTTGAAATAAGGCTGTAACATAACAAAATATGCAAAAAGTGAAGCACTGTGAACACTTTCTGGGTGCACTATACTGTATTCCAAATAAAATCAAATCCAAATGTCAATACTGTATCCTGTTTTAGACGCTCAGTTTGGCTAATGTATTTTTTATAGCTAATTTAAAGTTGAGTCATTTATAAAGAAGAAATATTGTAAATATATTGGCATGATACTTGGTTTAACTGTTGTTACTGGAATGGAAAGTCTAATCTTGTCATTTCTAAGTAACAGTTTGCTGCTGTCCAATGAAAGCCATGTACAGTATCTCCATTTTTGTCCCTTTTTAGTTTTCTCCATGGTTTGAACCCTGTAGCTGCTCTGTACAATGTGTAAATAGCTTGGGATGAAATGGTCAACAGAAATGCTCTAAAATTGCCTTCCATTCAAAGTTAAGAAAATGTTCATTTTAATTTAATTTGCCATTTTGGAGATACTTGGAGATTTTCATTGGACAGCAATGATCTTGTCACGTTTGAGAGAAGACAATACAGCTAATTTGATCCACTTGAGACTTTATTCCTGATGTATGCTGTTAAATTGTATAGCACAGAATACTGTGGTCAGCACAAGAGGTTGTCTGTTTTACACCTGAGGATATATTCCCTTTTTGTTCTTGATTCTTAATTGCACTATTTGAATCAATTACCAGGCCTAATTAATGCTTGCAATCTCACACCCAATGGTTTTCCAGTTTGCAGGCTTCAGGGGCATACAGGTTTGCCTTAAAGTTTTGCCTTTCTCACCTCATTCATGCCAACCAAAGCTTGAGAGATTGGCTCGGGGGCCCACTGCTCTGATGGACTGCAAGACTGAAACATCCTCTTTGCCTATACAAATGTAAATTGGATTACTAATCCACTGACTCTAACATACTGCTTCTTGGAAACACAAGCCTTTTCTATCTGGCCTTACTGAGGCTGACCCCAATCGATGGGGAGAGAGGTAGGGGTTCCATCCCAATTTTTCGCTTTTTAATTGGCATGTGTTTATGCCTTCACTTTTCCATCTTACTCACATTTGCTCTGTCTCGCTTCCAGTTGGATGTCTGTCACAGTTTTATATTGAGGATGCTGTTGGCATGTAACATGCGGCATATTTCTCTTGCTATGCCCCAGGGATGGGCTGCCAGAGCGTAAAATGGATGGATCATGTCAAGGGGCAGAAAGCAATTTACCAAGGGAGAGCGAGGCAGAGTGAGGGAAATGTGCTCTCTCCCAACTCAAAAAACAGATCCACCTTGAACAGACAAGATGGCTGACCATGACCTGCCTGTGGAGGCTTTTTTGTGTAAGCCTAAAGGCCTTTGGTTTTTCAGTACATACATACCATACACTGACAGTCAAAGAACAGGTCAAGTTGTTGATCAAATCTGTGGGGACCTCTGCAAGTAAGAGTGCTGATGTCAGGTACGCAGACTTAACAAACAGGTAGGAAGCGGAAGTACATGCAGGGTTGAAGATTTATTAAACTAATAACTTGCACATTAACCATCAACACTTGACTAGACATGTAGACAAGTTGACAAGAAGACAGATCAAGACAGACTGAGACCAAGGGGCTTATCTGCACAAGAACATTAGACAAGACTAGAACATGATAATGATGGGGCACGGTTACAAACCAGACACGGCAGTCAATGGGCGGAAACAGGACACGTGCTCACAAGCACAGGGAGATAAATGAAACAAGATGAGACCAGGGAACGACAAGACAGATATGTGACAGCTGATCTAGGGTTTGTTTTGGGACTTGTTGATGTCCAGGTTCTTAATAGAAATTGATGCAGCATCATCACTCATAACGAACAGAATTTGGTGATGCAATGGAGCCTGTTACAAAGTTACAGGTAGAAACCCTAACAATAAGACGGAGCATATATTCAGTCCTGATCATTGATCCAACTGGAAAAAGACTCTGAATCGTGTCCAATCTTATCTAAAAATCACCTTGACAATGAAGCCTTTTGCAATTGCAAAGCAGTTTGTAATATTAATTCCACCCATTAACACCAATGTTTTACCCAGATAGTAGGATTAGATAGCAGCATTGATGGAAAGTTATGAGGCACCTTTTGAAAAATGGAACCTTCTGTTTGTCTAAAAATCATCCTAGCCTTCTCTTCCCATATTTCAGCACATTCATTTTGGTGCACATTTACATTTCTCTCCTGTAAGTCTACTATGTAGCGATTTTAACTGCAGCTCTGTGTGAGAGAGTGTGTAGGTGGCTGAACAGTCAGTGGCACATAGAAAACACCTCACTGATAATGTTATAAGTTAGACTGGGATTTTGATTGGTTGATGTCAAGAACAATTTTTCAAATGTTTCATCTTTGTGTGTTTAAGTATATTTATTAAAGATTTTTATTTCAAGGGGGCCTGGGCCTAATAGGCCCGCTCATGTTGCTCTTCTCACTTTTCTGGTGCTGTTTTTCTGTTATTGCAGTAGTAGACTGGTCTATAAGTGCCTGGCTCATTAGATTAGCTCCCCATGCATTATTAACCATTCATGTTTTTCAGTATTCAAGTTATTCTGAAGATAACACTTGCAAAGAACATATGCTTTGCCCAGAGTGTTACATTTACGAGGCAGATTCTCCAAAGGGTTCATAAAAGAATGCATTAAATGCTAAATAATGCATCATGTGTTGATAATTTCATGTATTCTTCATACACTAGGAGTACAAATGTTTGTAGACACCCCTTCTGATTAAAGCATTCAGGACTCAGAAGTGCAAATGCACAAATGCAGCTAGAATAATCACTGTACAGAAATACAATAGAATAGGACTCTCTATGGCACATAAACATGAACTTATTGGCACCATGTCTAATGCCAGGCATTGGCAAAGCGGTTATTAAGCTTTGAGTTGTGGAGCAGGTCAAAATGAATTCAACCCATCATTCAAATGAACAGAGTAGTGTGTCCCAACACTTCTGTCCATATAGTGTATTAAAGCCCAACACCGGATGATTGTAGTCCAATGATGGAAATCCTCTAGGATGATTTGGACGCTTCTTTTTAGCTAATTTGTGACAAATTGCTGAAACCTGTGCATTTAGCCCTGTGTATGAATTTCCATCCCACATGGTATGTAAAGCCAAAGAAGTTTTGATAAATAACTGACGGCTTTGCTGCGTCAGAATTTAATATTGATTTATTTCTCATTCCTGCTAAAGACTCCATACAGCCTCTCTTCGATGGTGTGGTCTGAAAGCCACAGTAAGAATGAATCTTAGTAATAAATAAGATCAAAGAGTCAAGGCATCAAATCAGTGAGTGAGGACTAGTGCTGACACTTAGGATAGGCGGAGTGGAATGATTAAAATGCCCTCCATTTATTCCAAGGCCAGATCTATACACTGATGGTCAGTGGTGTTTATTGTGGTTTTAAGGACAAATTTTAATCTAAACACTCTAAATGATCTAGGGGAGCGAGGAGTGCACAGGGTACAGCCATATAGTTCACAGATGATTTGGAGCTTTGACTGAACAGTAATATTTTACATTAAAATTTGTAAGAGTGTCAAAATGTGATATGCAATGTGCCCATTGAAGCATACAAGTAAGCCCCAGTAATAAGCAATCTTGGTCCATTTCTGTAGGACTCATTTATGTGCATATGATTGGTTTTGTACAGACTTTCATCTTAATTTCAGTCCACTTGACTGAAGTGGAAATCATATGTACACTGTCCCAGGTGCTTAAACTGCTTAAAAGTATCAGATTTATCAGATGTAGCCACATCACATTAATGCCACTGACACCACTGAAGATCATTGATTGTCCTCATTCTCAGTGGCATCTTTTCAAAGGGTGGGATTTATTAAGCAGCAAGTGAACAGCCAGTTTTTGAAGGCAATCTCACAAAAGCAGGAAAATGAGCAAACAAAAGAATCAGAGACACTTTAACAAGGGTTAAATTAGTGCTGGGTGATATGACCTCAAATGAATATCACAGTAAATTGTTTACTTCAATAATGATAAATGAACAATAATTACAAAAAAACAGCAGACAAGGCATATTTGTTTTGGTACGAGCTTCTCAAATTGTTTAGTTGGCTCCGTGTTCTTTTTGCATGTTGCTTCCAAGTTGCAGACTGGGTGGCGTGGATGCTTTTAGTGGGTTTTAATGGGGCAGTACTTTTAAAGGTTCTTGCAGGTCCAAGCTTTATCATGCGATATTTATTTATTTAAATAATGAAAATGCTTTTATTATCATGAACACAATGAAGATTTTGAGGACTTGTAGGGTTTCCTTTGTGCCACAATGTGGCAATATGGGCCAAAATTCATATAATTTAATATTTAAATTGAATAATATTTTGTTTTTGAATAGAAACAGTAAGCCTGTCTTTATAGATTATAAGTGGTTTATTCTACTACTGATACTCCACAAAGACATTAGTGTGTTGAGAGAGTGAGAGAGTGAGAGACCACTGATGAAGGGTTAGAGCAGTGTTTCTCAACCCTGGCCCTGGAGGAACATTTTAGATGGTTTTATAAACATTTAACATTTTAGCCCTGTACATTTTAGAGCTTTTTCTGTTCCCAATACACCTGAGTCAACTCAATAACAAGTCCTTTCAAAGTTGTTTCAGAGTGCGTCTAGGACCAGGGATGAGAAACACTGGAGAATGACTTATTCTAGAGAATGACATATAAACAGTGCATGGAAAACGATGAACACTGGTCTTGAATTGTACACCAGGAAGGTGCTAGATATGTCTAACCCCCCAAACCCCCCCACCCATAACACGTCAACATTGGGGCCAATGCTGTGAACCCTATAGCAACTATGAAGTACTTTAAAGTATGTGCTTTTTTATACATAATTTGTTTATTTTGTGTCTTTGCAGATTTATGGGCCTCTCCTGAAGAGATATGCTGAACTGGAGGAGAAAGTTCTCAAGAACATGACGCAATGATTGAAGTCACACTGTAACTGGAACTGTACCTCTGTGCTATTATCACACCTTAACCTTAAATCACTGCTTAGAAATATATTAGTCATTTAGGAATTACACCCACTTTAAAAAGAGAAACAGTATACCAGCAAGTTCAGCAATACCTAGTCCTGGAATACCACAGTACTGAAAAATTACAGAAGATCATAGAATTCAGATCATAGGGGAACAAAATACCCTTTATGACTCTATTCAGCTCAAACACACTCTGAAGAAGGAACCATTCTCTACCATAAACAGAAGCTTTCATGAATGGAAATGTGGAGGGTATACTTCAAGATGAAAGTCACTGGTAACACTCAAGAACCGAAAGGCCAGATCAGACGGATAGAAAACACCTCAAAAGCCTGTGCAGTTGTGAAACAAAATACAGTGTGTAGATTAAACCACTATTAAAGTGAGTATGCAGAAAGAAAGGAATGGTTCATGATTGAAGCATACCAAATCATCTGTCAAACATAGCGGAGGAGCTGTTATGACTTGGGCATGTGGACACAGCTTGGATTCAGACAAATGCTGCACAAGAGGTAGAGCGGCACTTCAGTGGAGAGGCGTGGGTTGTTGAAAAGCTTCTTAGCATGAAGATTCTTAGGTTCTTAGGTGTTTAAGCGAGCAACACACTGAGCACTCTCTCTCCCTGTTACGATGTTATTAATGCTAAGATGCTTTTGCAAAACTGGGACCAGATGGATAATAACCCTAAACAGAGAGAAAAGGCAATCAAAACGTCATAAGACAAAGCAATGGAAGAGTCAAGGGCAGAGTCAGTCACCTGACCTTTAACAACTGAGCATGGTTTTCACTTACTGAGGACAAAATTGACAGAAGACCCACAAGTAGCAGATGAAGTCACTGAGTGCAAAGGATTTACATCAAAATATTAAAATCACAATATTTGACATTTAGTTGTAATTCCTAAACGGTCTCCACTTCAGTCACATCTTAATTGCTTCACTGCAGATCCAAATTCAACTGACCAGGCTCTGTGATTTCCACAGCAGTGCAGTCTGTATGCAGATTTTCTTTGGTTGAATCACTGGTATGTTTTGGGCTGTGAGCAGTAAGCAGCTCATTACTTTGGCTTGATGGTTTCTAATCTATCACCATATCAGGCTTTACCTCTAACATGATTCCAGCTTGAGCTGTGAAATTAAGGGCAAAGGAAGTATGTGACTCCACCCCCCCTTCCCCTTTTAATGCAGTAATTATTACATACATGTGTGTCTGTGTGTGTGGAGACTGCATGTGTAAGTGTGATGCTTTGACCTAAAGCTATGTTCTATAAATACTCTTATGCTAAGTTTCACACATTACTGCTCACTGACACCATTGGCCCTCGACTGACATTCTAAATCAATTGTTCATTAGTCTCCAGCTCTAGCTTTCACCACTACTTAGTGAACATATGAGCTCTAACAGTTTATGACAGTGTAGATAGATGCATTTACATCAGCATACTGGGCAAGACGTGTTTAGGTGATCTGAATAAAGTTGGGCAGGGTCGATTTGTTTTTATGATCATTTGTCATAAGCGTCTATTAGAGAAGTGATTTGTATAATTGGGGTCCAAGCCAACAAGTATGTAACTGAATTTTACTGTAGTTGTATTGCTGTGATTACTGCTCTGTGTTTGGGCAGTATGTTCATTTCATGCATTTGATAGTTGCTTTGGCATTCCCAGATCCGTACACTCAAGCAGTAAGACTTAGACCAGATACTACCAATGTAAATATGCTAATTTCTGAAACAACAAGTGAACAGGGCAAAATGCTGAATGGAGGCAGACGGGAACATGTCTCAACTTTTTCACTTCTGATTAATTTCTAGACTTGTCTAGTTAGTTTTTAGACTGAAGTTAAGATATTGCTGTTCTGTTTGTTCTTCTCTCTAGAAGATAACATCTGGACATCAGATTCTCTTTGTGAAACCATTTGTCATAAAGTGACAGAGTGTTATGCAGACTGCATATTTTTTTTATTCAACATTTAGTTCACCCGTTTTTGTACAATATTATTATGAATATATAATAATAATAATAATGTAGTTGTATATTATAAATTTATTATTATTATTATTATTATTATTATTATTATAACAACACAATGTAAAATGCTTAGTCATGTTACATTTTGAGTTCTGACTGCATACATCACAGAATTCATACTGTATCTGTTGGATCACTTACCTGGTAGCTTTAATAAAACACCATTTTGAAGCATTCACATAACGTACAGCGAACCAGGCTGAAGTAGAGCCTCCAAACAATGGGGTTAGATTGATCCAGATGTACCAACAAAGCCTCCCAGTGAAAGAAGCCCCATATCACCCCAAATACATTAAAACAGTTTATTTTTGTTTTATTGAATTACTGTTTGGTTCTTTAGAAATACAGTGTCTCAATAGTAGGGAAACGGTTTGAGAGATTGTGATCCAATTTTAATCACAAGCTGTGGCAGAAGGGGGAAACTTGTTATGCTCCCCGAGTTCCAATGGCACACTTTCAATTCTGTAGTCCTCATGTGTGCATGCCACTGAGGACCGCACAGCTGTAGGGAGTCCCATTGTTCATCCTGCCGATCTAAATGATGTTCACAAGCGCCCACTATGCGCGCTTAGGTGAGGGCTTGTATAATTTCCAAATCAAATAAATATAAATTAGATATAGAAAACACTATTTCTTTGGGTATAATGAATTATTTTAATGGACAAATTAGATACAAGTATTTATTTTTTATAAAAGTAACATGTTTATAAAATGTTATTAGTATGGGAAAATATCCTGTGCATAAGAATGAATATAAACCAAACTTTGTGCATTTCCTCCATGAGATGAAGGAATACTATATTAAGAAAAATCAAGAAATTAAAGAACAAGAATTTAAAAAAAGATTATATTTTGATATATATTTTATGCATATTTGATACCATTGACTGTTTTTTTCTCTCGATAAAACAGAAAAAAAAGCTTTGTGATCATCTAGACTCTCCCACTTGAACGCTGTTAAACCCGGCACTCTTGAGGGCTCATGCACTATAAATGCATATGTTGTTGACGTCACCTGAGATTGGAGGTCCACAGGGCTTAGGGCACCATTTGGAACAAGTACGCTGTGTCACCAACATGGTGGCCATCTAGACTTCTGCTGTCTTGGGTTCAACTTCATATTTTCAAATGGGAACTACTGTGCTCTATGTTAATATTTTTTATAGTTGAGATGGAAGATGGCATTATTCCAAGTAGATTTGTCCTCATTTCTGCTGCCTGAGCAAGGATGACTCAGATTGTTGGGTTGAATTTGCGGAACGGTTGACACAGCAACTATAGATAAACTCTTGTCTGTTCAGTGATGAAGGAGCTTTCTTTGTGAACACTGAGTCAACAAACAGAACCAACAGCACTAACTGGACTGATTCATGTAACACGGTCATGGTAATGTGTGGTTTTAAATTGGAAGGTAATGCTAGACTGTTAGGCTAGGTTGTTAACTGAAAATGTGTTTCCTTCATAGTTGTCAGAGGACGGAACATTTTCCATCTCAAGTGTTTTCTCAGAGACAACCTTGATGTGCAATTTTCCCAAAAGTGGATCAGTCATATGGGTTCAATTGTCCAAACATGTTGGGACAGTAAATCAAACACAGTTTGTAGTAAGTTTTCTGGTTTTACGTAAAACCACTTTCTCATTGAACATGAGAATGATTAATGTTATGTTAACATAAAGCACACAACCTTCCATTTGAAGAACTGAAGTTGAATTAAACATGGCTACCATATTAGTGACATGGTCCAGTTTGGATCGAAATTGGATCACAGTCTGCCAAATCATTTTCATTTTATATGAGTCTTTTCTTACTTTTGAGGCACACTATATTTTGGAAAAAAACAAAAACAAAAAAAAACAAGAAAGGAAAGTATGCATACAAATAAATGTGTCTGTTTAATGTTCCATCTTGAAAATATTTTTTTTGTGTATTTCCTTCTTTAAAGGAGAAGGAAACCCCTTCTTAAATTTCAGTGATATTTAGTGTAAAAATCTATAGTCTTATAGTTCCACTATCAGGAACACTTGGTCTGATGTAACAGATTCACATTATTAAAAAAACAACAACAGCAAAATTTCCACTGCCTGATGAAATAGATGTTTCAAATAAGTTTAGTTCTGTAATTATAGCAGAAATGTGTTGATTTTAGTAAAGATGACTCTGGGCCTTCTGGACCTTCACAAAGGCCAAATCATTTTTAGAAGCTATAACTACATAATAAAAAGTGTATTGTATTGTAGAAGTGTTCTTATTTCATTCACTTCCTCTGTAAAAAAGTTGTCCAATCAGATTCCCCCCACGGAATTCAGCCTGATGTTTTCTTTGGTTTGGCCTTCAGTAGGTGGGCTGAATGGTTCCATTTCTCTTCACTGAAAGAGAGACTGTGAAACTGCTACATAAAAGATAAACACTTTTTCACACCTGAAGATTACCTTTTAGACCAAAGAAATGAAATGTGTGGTTGTGTTGACAGCTTCTTTCTATACACTGTAACAATCCCCTATAAAATAAATATAGACTGAATGTGATGTGAAAATGCTAACAGGAAGCAAACACATTTCCACTACACTGGAAATAACTGATAGATTGCAAGGACTTTCCTTGACATATTATGTGAATCATTTTCAAGCATTCTGGACATTTTCTTACACTTCTGTATTAAAGAAGCAACTCTGTACCTGTCATTTACAGCATAACTAATATAGAGTTTGTTCTTTTATCTTCTTAGCTGCTTCTTTCTCGCCAGGATCACAGTAGGTCTGGATCCTACCTTGAATCATTGGGCTCAAGGCAGGAACATTCCTTGGACAGGGTGCCAGTTCACCACAGTATACCTCTCTCATTCATACACTCACTCACACCATATCTAGTCCACCTACTACATGTATTTTTGAGAGGCAAAACCTGTGTGGACAAGAACACTCTTCACCGACAGTGACCAGGGTGGGAATTGAATGAGGACCCGTGAAATGTGTGACATGCACATTAGATACAGCGCCACTGTCCTACCCCATATATAAGGCAGTTGGTCTGAAATTTGGACAGTGATCCTGTACTGATTCCAATGCAAATTAAGTTTACATTTACATCTACTTAGTTGACTCATTTAACAGCCCACTAATACACACATTATGTAGCCAAAAATATGCAGTCTTCTAATTCAGTTATTCAGAAACATTAGCATGAATAAGTACACAGAAATACACTATATGAACAAAACTATTGGGACATTCATTGTTTCTTTCTCAGAAAAGTTTTACAATCTGTCCTGCTTCTGTAGGAGTAACTGTCTCAACTGTCCAGGGAAAATGACCTACTAGATTCTGGAGCATTGCTGAGAGTTTATGTTTGCATTCACTGACAAGAACATTAGTGAGGTCAAGATATTGGATGATCACCACCTCACCTCATCCCAAACTCACCAACACATCCCAAAAGTATTGGAAGGTGCGGCATCATTCTAGAGAACACGGTTCCTCTGAGCCACACCTGACGTTAGGCATGCTGCCAGTAGGTTCATGTTTATTCTATTCTAAAGGTATTACTTTTCTTCATGCAGTGTGTGTGTGTGTGTGTGTGTGTGTGTGTGTGTGTGCGTGTGTGCGTGCGTGCGTGCGTGCAGCAGCAACTTACGGGAGTAGAATCAGAAAAGAGAAATTTGCGCACATTGATAAATGTTAAGTGTAATTCATTATTTCAATTCAGATACAAGCGATGAGCATTATAGTTCAGTTATTTATGAATGTTCATATTGTGCCAGGCATTGTTACTCGTTAAGCTTCTAACAGTTTGAAATACCAGAGTGGAAATCCATGTAGACTGTATGAATATAGTAGATTATTGGCAACCTGGTTCCATAGACATTTCATTCTTTCTGCTTGGTATGTGTGTTTGTGTGTGTGTGTGTGTGTGTGTGTGTGTGTGTGTGTGTGTGTGTGT
>JAVGWO010000301.1:0-11809 GCA_034509495.1 Acestrorhynchus altus | reverse complement strand
AATCTGTGTTTCAGGTGCATTAACTGAGAATTTGGTCAATCCATCATTCGTAGTCAGATTAAGAAGTACTTTTGGAGGCCAACTTTGACTGTCAGTCAAAGGCATTCCAACAGGCATGGTGAAATTTGGGCACCCTGAAAATTATGTTGTACAAAATTCTGACACATAAGTACAAATGCAATACCAGGTACTGGCTGTCCAAACATGTCTTCAAACATACAGAAAAATACATATTCATTGAGCTAAGTAGATGTGACTGTGAATACTGTACTCTATAGCACATCCTGGGTAAAACTATTATAATTTTATTGACATTTTTTCATATCATATATATGACAACACATTTGTAGTCCAGATCAGGGGTTCCCAATCCTGGTCCTCAAGATGTCCCACCTTCTAGAGTCTAGCTTTAATCTTAATTTAGTTAGTTCTACACAAGTTAATTTGTTGAAAACTTTCAAACCATGCTTTAATTTTTACACTTTATCTAAGACTGGACAATATATTGATATTTATATCTATATTGGGATATGAAAATGGGAGTTGAGTCAATATTGTTTACATTAAGTTTTAAAGTTTTTTAAATATTTTATCAAAATCTTTATTTCAATCTTGCAGAATGATTTTTTGCTTCCATGTTCTGCTCCGCCTCTCAGTTCCCCCTCTTCTCTGCTCTCTTCTTCCCCCACATAAGACAGTTATTAAACAGAGCTCTGGCATAAATAATATTTCTTGAACTTTGATCCTCATTTCTTTGGTATACACACCAAAGTTTTATACACACCAAACTTTTATACACACCAGACTTTTAACTATAAAATATCATGGGGTGTATATGTATAATTTATCGCCTTCAGACAAAATTGATCAGGATATGATTTTTTGTCCATATTGGCCAGCCCTAACTGTATCACTCTACTGAACAGCACTGCTGTCAGTAAATAATGCCTTTAGTGAGGTAAATGCCCTGAGCAAAATGTGACGGACCCAGAGGCACCAACCCATTGCCTGTGTGTGTCTCTAGAACTCATGAGATTTGCCAGCTATGTGACTCTCGTTGCAGCTGAGATAATAAGAATTCACAATAAGAAAAGCAAATGGATGTTTAATGTGTTATTCTGTTTAAGGAGCCACTGGCTGTGCAGATAATGAGTAGAGTTCATTACTTTGACAAGCAAACAAGACACTAGTTAAGGAATTGTAATTTGATGGATTGGATTTCTAACATTAAAACATATTAAATGTTACTTTCACATATTTTTACATGTTTCTTTATTTATTTTCGGAACTGTTATATAAAACCAATAAAACAATTGAGTGTGTAATCACATCCATGCTGTTATTTCACAATTACACATTCCCTCTTGTGTTTTATTGATTTAGTAACATACCAAATTGAATTAAAGTAGGCATTTACAGGCATCTGAACTTTCCAGTGAGGCAGAACTTCAGGACAGAGATTCAGGCACCTCTGCTCTAGATATTCAGCTGAATGTACTTTGCTGTTCTAAAATGACATGTTTCCAAACCTGGCCATGCACATTTTCTTTTCTCACAACCCCACTTCACTGTCACATGTGCCAGCCTTCTGCTTAAAAAAAAAATACATATTTTAAACAGGTGAAAGGTTAGCTGTCTGTATCTTGTAGTGGAAGATTCTTACTTTCGGTTTGTCACAGAAGACAGATGATTGAGAATGGAGCTGTTACAGTGAAGTAACTTTTAGGTAGAAAATATCTGAAAATGTGTTTGTGGCCTAATAGTCTATTTACATTTTTATCTGCTGAACGAATGTTTAAAATTAGAACAAAACACCTGTCATCTGTGCATTTACTTTTTCCCTGAGCTACTGCAGTGAATTGAAATGTGTATATGAACAGCTTCACTGCATTATGGGACGAAAATTCACATAATTACACTATTTCAAGTGTAAATTTACTTCAAATTCACATCAAATGATGATCATATGACACAGATTAGCTTAAAACATGCAGGAATATTCCTTTAAATGACATGCGGGAAGTAGAGAGACTGATCAGAAAAGGGATTCAAAATAAGGGCATACCTTTCTGCCCTGGACTGTAGATTGGTTTGTCTGTCTGGATGAATATCACTGGGTTGTAGGATTTAAACATAACTTTCCTCTTCTCTGTCATCACAAAACGTTCACCTTTGACTTCTACTTTGATCTCCTGCACTGACTGACCTTCAACCTGCAGAGCCTGTAGATACATTACCTGCTGTGTTACAATTTGTGTTTAAACCTAAACATTGATTTTGCCACAACAGTGATCTACATGTTTTCTGACCTTAAACTGAGAGCAGTGGTGAAATTCTTCCTCCACTCTCTCCTGTAGAAGAGTTCTTTTCTGGTTTTCATGAACCAGATAAATGGTCATCTGCAGAGTCTCATTAGGCTTCAGAAGACTCACACACAGCTTAGCTTCAGAGCCGGACTCGATTACAGCAGGAAACATCACCGTGAAGTATCTAAAGAAAAAAAACAGTATTGTTAGACTCTAGACTATAGAAATCCAAAACTGATTCATGCAAAATCCAAGTTGCAGGAGTCTCAAAGGGTCATAAATATGCAAAACTGTAATAAGATAAATATGCACATGTACACAAAATCTGTCAAAAACCATTTGTTGATTAGTTATATAACATTTAAAACATATTAGTACATAGTACTTAGAGTGTTACAAAGGATTATTTGCACCAGTGTTTCCCAACCCTATTCTGTGTCCTGTGTCAAACCAGGTCATAAATAGCAGAATGTGGCTGCAGGTTTTCTATCCAGCCAAACAGAAGCTCATGTGGTCTCTTTTTTAATTAACAGAGACATGGCTAAACCAGCTCGTACCGGATGCTAACGTGGATCTGTGGGGCTTCACTGCTGTGAGAGACACTAAAGCCGGAAGAGCACTAAAGCAGGAAGAGCAAAGGTATGGGGCTGATCATTTATGTGAACAGTCGCTGGTGTACCCCAAGCCATATTACTCTAAAGATGGTCTTATGTTGTCTGGATCTGGAGCTGTTAGTGGTTAGCCTCTGGCCCTACTACATCCCCCGCGAATTCAATCATGTAATTATCATCTCACATCGCTCTGAGCGCAGACACAGCCGCTGCATGTGAGCAGATACATTCTGTTACTGCAAAGCTACAGACACAGCACTCGATCATGCTACTTGGACTCTACTTTGGCTGCTTTTCACCAGTGTGTGGACTGTCTCACAAGAAACAAGGGGACAACTGATCTGCTGTATGCTAATGTGTAAGAGGCATACAGCATCACACCCCTCCCCCCCACATCCTGGTCCACCTTCAGCCAAAGTACATCCCCATGGTCCAAAGACAGCCTGCAACCACCAGATACATTAGGAGGTGTTCTCCAGAAATGGAAAAAAAAACTTTCAGGGACTGATACAACACCACAGACTGGGATGTGCTGCTTAGCCCACACTGTAAGGACATAGAGGGTATGATACATTGTCTGACAGACTATGTCAACTTCTGTGCAGACATGGTCTCCCCCACAAAGACTGTACAGTGTTACCCCAACAACAAGCCATGGGTAACACAGAAAGCCAAAGCTGTCCTCAACAGGAAGAAGGCCAACTTACAGAGAAGGGACAGGGAGGCAATGAGATCAGCACAGAAGGAGGTGAAACACTGTCTCAGGCAAAATAGCTATAGGAGGAAATTGGAATGGAAGCTGAAGGAGAACAGCATGAGGGAGGTCTGGGAAGGTGTGAAAACCATCACAGGCCACAACACCAAGACCAGAGTTGTGGGGGGAACAGTGGAGAAGGCAAACGAAATGAACAAGTTCTTCAACCAGTTCAACCAGCCCAGTGAGGATCCTGCTTCTGGATATCTCAAGTGCTTTCAACACCATCCAGCCCCTTATGCTTCAGCACAAACTGAATGGGATGCGAGTGGACCACTGTCTGGTCACCTAAATCTCTAGCTACCTCACAGACAGGCCACACTATGTCAGGCTGAAGGACATCACTTCTGACACTGTGATCACCAGCACTGGAGCACCCCCAGCACAGTACTGGCCCCTCTTCTCTTCACCCTGGACACAGAAGATGTCTGCTACAACTCATAGTTGAAGTGTACCTTGTAAGCAGCCATCCGCAATGCCGCCGCCCAGCTGCTAGGGGGCACTCAGTGACTGGAAAAACCTGATAATGAGCCTAATTGAGTTCAGGTGTGGTTGGTCTATTTAAGCTGCTTCTCATTTGTTGAGGTTTCTTGGGGTTTATTTCCTCCCGAGATGCTGCTGGTAATCTCTGGTATTTTTTCCTTCTCAATCTCTCCCTTCTCCAAAAGTGGGACGTGTTCCACCCTTTTTAAAAATCTCTCTTTTCCCTCTGCCTCCTCCAAGCAAATGGGGCAGAGCTTATCTTCCTTCCCACCTGGGGGAGGCTGTTTCCTTCTCTCTCCAAAAGAGACTAACCAGAAAAGAAAAGAAAAGAAAAGAAAAGAAAGGAAAAGAAAAGACTTTAGTTTTCCCTCCTCTCTCTCTTTCTTGAGAGAGGAGTTGTTTATTTTCCTATTTCCCCTCTTTTTCAGTTTGTTTTCCTTCTCAGTTGAGAAGCAGTTTTCTGTCACCCCTCCTGCTCACAGCATTTCCCCTGGTTTGTGCATCCAGTCTCTCAGGTGATGCCCTATCTCACCGCGCTAATGTACTCACCTGCTGAGCACAGTGCGTGAGCTTGCAGGGATTTGAATTCTGCAACTGGTGGATCTCTTTATTTAATGTGTTTTCATTATACACAAATAAATCTTCCTTCCCTAGTGATCTGTCTGTCAACGCTAAGTTCTCCCTAAGCACTCACAAGCCCACAAAACTCACAAACTACTCACAGCTGCTATATAGAGCAGTGGTATGCACACTGTTCTTCATCTCAGCACTGTGAGTTCAATCCCTGCTTGTTGCATTTGAGTCCAGAATAAAATTTGAATTCCTGGCTCCAACCGAGGTTGGTTATCAAATTAAATTCCACCTGGTTTGTGCCCCGTGACATACCTTTCTCATTCTCTTAAGTAAGAGAACTTGCACAATCAGTGGCTGACTAAATACTTTTTTGTTAATCTGTATCATGAGATTATCAGACTCATACCATGACTTCCATCCAGTTGTGTTACCATCTGCTTTAAATTTCACTACTAGAGATTGTGAATTCTACGTACATGCTGCAAAAAATAAACCAAAAAAACCTAAATTAAATCTATCTATCTATCTATCTATCTATCTATCTATCTATCTATCTATCTATCTATATAAATTTTTTTTTGTTTGTTTAGTTTACTTTTTTTAGTTTTGTTTTTTTTAAGTTTATTTTTCTATTTATTTCACAAAGTAAATGAGAAATTAGTACAGATATCCCAATCAAGTTATTTAAGTTAAATGAAATAAATGATACATTTCCATGAAACTCCTTGAACTGCCACCTTAACGTGGTGGAGGGGTTTGAGTGCCAGAATGATCCAAGGAGCTATGTTGCCCGGGGGTTCTTACCCCCTGTCAGGGTCTCCCATGGCAAACAGGATGAAGGTGATGGGCCTGACCAAGAGCAGTTCAAATACCCAAATGAAACAACATAATAAAGGCCCCACAACGTCACCCAGTATGGTGCAACCGGGGCCCCTCCCTGGAGCCAGGCCTGGGGTTGGGGCTCGGGAGCGTGCATCTGGTGGCCGGGTCTTTGCCCATAGGTCCCGGCCGGGCCCAGCCCGAAGAGGCAACGTGGGCCACTCCTCCTGTGGGCCCACCACCCACAGAGGAAACCATTGGGGTCGGGTGCTGTGTGGATTGGGTGGCAGTCGAGGGTGGGGTCCTCGGCAGCCCGATCCCTGGACATAGCGGCTGGCTGTTTGGACGTGGAACGTCACCTCGCTGGGGGGGAAGGAGCCCGAACTTGTGCGGGAGGTGGAGAGGTACTGGCTAGAGATAGTCGGGCTCACTTCCACGCACAGCTTGGGCTCTGGAACCCAACTCCTTGAGAAGGGTTGGACCCTCCACTACTCTGGAGTTGCCCAGAGTGAGAGACGTCGGGCTGGTGTGGGTTTGCTTATAGCTCCCAAGCTCAGCCGTCTCGTGTTGGAGTTTACCCCAGTGAACAAGAAGGTCACCTCTCTGCGCCTTCGGGTAGGAGGGAGGACTCTAACTATAGTTTGCGCCTATGGGCCGAATGGCAGTGCGAAGTACCAGACCTTCTTGGGGTCCTTAGGGGGGGTACTGGAAATTGCCCCAATTGGGGACACCATTGTTCTGCTGGGGGACTTCAACGCCCATGTGGGTGATGACAGTGACACCTGGAGAGGGGTGATTGGAAGGAACGGCCTCCCCGATCAGATCCAGAGTGGAGTTCTGTTGTTGGACTTCTGTACCAGTTACGGATTGTCCATAATGAACACCATGTTCGAGCATAGGGGCGTTCGTAAGTGCACATGGCACCAGGATGCGCTTGGCCGGAGATCAATGATAGACTTTCATCTGATCTCCGGCCCTATGGCTTGGACACTCGGGTGAAGAGAGGGGCAGAGCTGTCAACCGATCACTACCTGGTGGTGAGTTGGATCCAATGGTGAAGGGGCAGGCTGGAGAGACCTGGCAGGCTGAAACGTGTTCTTCGGGTCTGCTGGGAACATCTGGCTGAGCCCCCTGTCAGAGAAGCTTTCAATTCCCACCTCCGGGAGTGCTTCTCACAGCTACCTGTGGAGGCTGGGGACATCGAGTCCGAGTGGACCAGGTGCTCAGCCTCCATTGTTGACACGGCAATCCCCGAACCCATTGGTGGACCCCAGAAGTAAGGGATGCCGTCAAGCTGAAGAAGACCTATTGGACCTTGCTGGCCTCTGGGTCTTCCAACGCAGCCGACAGGTACCGGGGGGCTAAGCATGCTGCAGCTTGGGCAGTCAAGGAGGCAAAAACCAGGTGCTGGGTGGAGTTCGGAGAGGCCTTGGAGAAGGACTATCGGTCGGCCCCAAAGCGATTATGGCAAACCATCTGGTGCCTCAGAAGGGGGAAGCAGTATCCTGCTGACACTGTTTACAGTGCAGGTGGGGAGCTGTTGACCTCGACTGGGGAAATCATTGGCCGGTTTGAAGGTTCTTCTCAACCCCACCGTCACGTCTTCCAATGAAGAAGGTGAGGCTGAGGACTCTGAGGTGGACTTGCCCATCACCCAGGCCGAAGTAACTGAGGTGGTCTGCAAGCTCCTCAGTGGTGGGGCCCGAGGGCTGGATGAGATCTGCCTGGTGTATCTCAAGTCTCTAGATGCTGTTGGGCCGTATTGGCTGACACGCCTCTGCAGCATCGCGTGGCGGACGGGGACAGTGCCCCTGGAGTGGCAGACCGGGGTGGTGGTTCCCCTGTTTAAAAAGGGGGACCGGAGAGTGTGTTCCAACTATAGGGGGATCACTCTTCTCAGCCTCCCCGGGAAAGTCTACGCCAGGGTACTGGTGAGACGAATTCGGCCGTTAGTTGAAGCTTGAATTCAGGAGGAACAATGTGGGCTCATGGGAGTTTGCCCAACCAGTCCACATGTGTATTGTGGACTTGGAGAAAGCATTCGACCGTGTCCCTCGGGGTATTTTGTGGGGGGTGCTCCGGGAATATGGGGTCAAGGGTCCTTTGTTAAGGGCTGTCAGGTCTTTGTACGACTGGAGCAGGAGTTTGGCTCGCATTGCCGGTAGTAAATCGGGCCTGTTCCTGGGGAATATTGGACTCCGGCAGGGCTGGGATAATCCAGCATAATCTTTATGGACAGAATTTCTAGGCGTAGCCAGGGGCCGGAGGGGGTCCAGTTTGGGAACCACAGGATGTCATCACTCCTTTTTGCGGATGATGTTGTCCTGATGGCTTCTTCAGGCCAGGACCTTCAGCAGGCACTGGAGCGGTTCGTAACCGAGTGTGAAGTGGCTGGGATGCGAATCAGCACCTCCAAATCTGAGGCCATGGTTCTCAACCGGAAGAGAGTGGCTTGCCCCCTCCAGATCGGTGGAGCTGTCCTGCCCCAAGTAGAGGAGTTCAAGTATCTCGGGGTCTTGTTCACGAGTGGGCGTGAGAGGGAGCGTGAGATTGACAGGCGGATCGGTGCTGCCGCCGCAGTCATGCAGTCGGTGTATCGGTCTGTCGTGGTGAAGAGGGAGCTGAGCCAAAAGGCGAATCTCTCAATTTACCGGTCAGTCTACATTCCTACCCTCACCTATGGTCATGAGCTGTGGGTAATGACCGAAAGGACAAGATCGCGGATACAAACGGCCGAAATGAGTTTCCTCGGTAGGGTGGCCGGGCGCTCCCTTAGAGATAAGGTAAGATCCTCGGTGACCTGGGAGGAGCTCAGAGTAGAGCCGCTGCTCCTCTACATCGAGAGGAACCAGTTGAGGTGGCTTGGGCATCTTTTTCGGATGCCCCCTGGACGTCTCCCCAGGGAGGTGTTCCAGGCATGCCCAACTGGGAGGAGACCGCAGGGTAGACCCAGGACATGCTGGAGGGACTATGTCTCTTGACTGGCCTGGGAATGACTCGGGGTCCCTCCTGAGGAGCTGGCTGAGGTGTCGGGGGAGAGGGAGGTCTGGGCATCCCTGCTCAGACTGCTACCCCCACGACCCGGCCTCGGATAAAGCGGCAGAAGACGGATGGATGGAAGGACAAAATATTACACAGCCCTAATAGGACGTAGTGCTGCTAATAAATACTGAATTAAAATCACTTTACTTTTACTAACAGTTTAAATAACAAGACTGTACTCCAGTCTCCATTTCTTTAGTTTATTTTTTTAGTTATGTTTTCATGCTCCTCTGTAAAACAACTACTTAGTCTAAACTCTTTTCTTCATGGTGGTTAAGATAATGGTGTCATTCTCATTTACAAGAACTCCTAATAATCTGTTTACTTACAGGTCTCTGACCTGCATCAGTTATACAAACAAACACACCGACATACAGTTTGAACACACATAGGCTTCAACCCTTAAAACCTTACAAAATAATCCAAAATTATATCCAGCTGCCCAGAACTGTATGGAAATCGAAATATTTTTAGTTTAGAAAACCCAATAGGCAAAACTTCTCTTGTGAATAGAATAGAATAGAATAGAATAGAATAGAATAGAAGTTTATTGATCCCTTCAGGTTCCTTCAGGGAAATTAAGGTACCAGTCGCAGCATCACTATAGTACAGAAAGTAGAAAGATAGATATTAATAATTTAGTATGAAACACTATGTAAATTTATAGAATATATAATATAGATACTATATTACAATATACAATATAGATAATAGTGCAATAGTGGCAGGGATTTTGATTATTAGTAATACTAAATACAACCCCAATTGTTTAGGATATTGTGTGAAACAAATAGAAACAAAATACAATGATTTGCAAAAACCTATTTTTTATTGAATACACTACGAAGATAAAAAGAGATAAACTTTGTTTTTTGCAAATATTCATTCATTTTGAATTTGAAGCAACATGTTCTAAAAGCGTTGGGAGAGGGGTATGTTTACCACTGTATTACATCATCAGTTACATCAGTAAATGTTTGAAAACTGTGGACACTAATTGTTGAACTTTGTAGGTGGAATTCTTTCCCATCCTTGCTCTATGTCCAACTTCAGTTGCTCAACAGTCAGGGGTCTCCATTGTTGTATTTTGTGCTTCATAATGTGCCACACATTTTCAATGGGAGACAGGTCTGGACTGCAGGCAGGCCAGTCAATTACCTGCACTCTTACTATGAAGCCACACTTTAGTAACATTGTGCAGAATTGGGATTGGCATTGTCTTGCTGAAATAATCAGGGACGTCCCTGAAAAATACATTGCTTGAATGGCAGCATGTGCTGCTCCAAAACCTATATGTACTTTCCAGCATTAATGGTGCCTTCACAGATGTGGAAGTTAGCCATGCAATGGGCACCAACACACCCCAACCCCAACAGAGATGCTGGCTTTTGAACTTTGCACTGATAGCAATCAATTTTTCTCTGTTGCCTGGAGGACACAACGTCCATGATTTCCCAAAACAATTTAAAATGTGGACTCATCAGACCACGTGGCACTTTTCCACTTTGAATCAAAAAACTGAATGGGATGCTAGTGGACTCCTGCCTGGTCACCTGGATCTCCAGCTATATCACAGACAGGCCGCAGTATGTCAGGCTGAAGGACATCACGTCTGACACTGTGATCAGCAGCACCGGAGCACACCAGGGCACAGTGCTGGCCCCTCTTCTCTTCACCCTGTACACAGCAGATGTCTGCTACAACTCAGAGCTGTGTCACATCCAGAAGTTTGCTGATGATACAGCCATAGTTGGGTGTATCAGAGATGATAGTGAGGAGGAGTATTGGAGCCTGGTGAGGGACTTTGCAGCCTGGTGCCACAGGAATCATCTGCAGCAACTAGTTCTGATTGAGGGAGATGAGGTGGAGGCTGTGGCTGAACAGCAAGTTGGACTGGTCATGTAACATTGTCCACCTGTACAGAAAGGGACAGAGCAGGCTGGATGTTTTATCAGTCCGTGGTCACCAGTGCCCTGTCCTACACTATGCTGGGGGGGCAGCATATCCAAGAAGGACACACACAGTTTGGACAAACTGGTTGGCACAGAGCTGGACTCTCTGGTGTCTGTGGCAGAGAAGAGGACTACTGGGCATTATGGACAATGCCAGTCACCCTCTGCACACTGTCATCAGCCACCAGAGGAGCCTGTTCAGTGAGAGACTGCTCCTTCCCAAGTGCAGGACCAACAGACTCAAAAACTCTTTTGTCCCACACGCCATCAGACTGTAAAAGTCCTCTCTGGGGGAGGAGTGCTAACAGGAGGATGGGAACGGGTAGGAACCAACCAGTAACTCGAACCCCACAACCACCACACAACTGGACTTGGTGCAATATACAGTTCAAGTGTAATAATAATAATGTGCAATACCCCCTCCTACTGGACTCTTTTTCTCTTGCACTATTTATATTTACATATTGTAATATAGTCTATATTATATATTCTTTATATTTATATATTGTTTTCTTACTAAATTATGTATTTTTCTACTTCTTCTGTACTTATGCTTCAGCTGGAACCTTAATTCCCATGTGGGAACCCTCCCAAGGGATCAATATAGTTCTATCCTATCCTATCTGTCCATCCCAGATAAGCTTGGGCCCAGAGAAGCCAGCTGCATTTCTGAGTGTTACTGAAACATGGCTTTTGTTTGCATGGTAGAAATTTAACTTGCACTTGTAGATGGAGCGACGAACTGTGTTCACTGACAATGGTCTTCTGAAGTGTTCCTGGGCCCATGCGGAAAAATCTAATACAGAATTATGCTGGTTTTTAAATCGGTGCCGTCTGAGAGATCAAATGTCACGAGTATTCAATGTTGGGTTTCAGCCTTAATGTTTAATTGCAGAGATTTCTCCAGATTCTCTGAATCATATTATGGACTGTAGATGATGAAATCCCTAAATTCCTTGCAACTGCACATTGAGAGACATTGCTCTTTAAACATCCCAACTTCATTGGAATTGGGGTTGTAAAGTTCTATTCTATTCTATTCTATTCTTTTCTAAATATTTCGGTTCAGAGTATATACTTTAGAATAGTATTGGATACATTCACCATATTGAAGGTGCCAAGCCTAAGGGTGTGCATGCAGCCCCCACTTCAGTTCAGTTACCAATGACAATGGTCCGGAATCTAGTAGAAAGCAGAAACTCTTTTTTTAAATAATGTTAATTTCAGAAGAAACAGTGAATGATGATGACCATCCACTTTCTGACACAC
>JAVGWO010000300.1:5000-11814 GCA_034509495.1 Acestrorhynchus altus | reverse complement strand
CTCTCACTCACACACACACTCTCACTCACACACACACTCTCACTCACTCACACACTCTCACTCACTCACACACACACTCTCACTCACACACACACACTCTCACTCACACACACACTCTCACTCACACACACTCTCACTCACACACACACACTCACTCACAAACACACCAACACACAAACACTCTCACTCACAAACTCACACACACTCCAAAACACACACACACTCAGTCCCAAACACACACTCACACCTAAACACACACTCACACCTAAACACACACTCACACCTAAACACACACTCACACCTAAACACACAAACATTCACCCTCACTCCCAAACACACACTCACTCTCTCCCAAACACACACTCACTCCCACACACACACACTCACTCCCACACACACACACTCACTCCCACACACACACACACTCACTCCCACACACACACACTCCCAAACATACACTCACAATCATACTCACAAACACACACACTCACAAACACTCTCAACACACACTCTCTCTCTCTCTCTCACACACACACACTCACAAACACACACAGTCACTCACTCCCACACACACACACACTCCCAAACACACACACCCAAACACACACACACACTCCCAAACACACACACACACACACACTCACAAATTCACTCTCTCTCCCAACCACACACAAACTCTCACACATTCACTCTCTCTCACACACACTCACACACACACACGCACACTCTCTCACACTCACACACACTCTCTCACACACACTCTCACACACACGCACACTCTCTCACACACGCACATTCTCTCACACACGCACACACACACACACACACCTTTCCTTAAAGAAATAAAATGTCTTTGTCTTACAGTGCAACTTCACTCTAGTCTAGAGCCTTCTTTTAACTCATTTTACTTTTACAGCTTTCAGCATGTAATAGAAATGCAACACATTCAATGCTGTAACTACCTGCTATGCTCAACTATTTAAACTGGTAAGCAGCACATTACAGATTTCTCAATAAAAACACATTCAAATTCAGTTTCTACAATTCAAACTTCAACTCACCATCATCAGAACCTCATAAACCCATGGCAGTATATTCTACAAACATCAATTTGCACAATATAACGGTTACAATTGTTCTGGAGCCACACTAAACAAAATAAACACGTGCAGGTCCGCCATCTTTATCCAATACACACTAAGGTGAATCCAGCTCACTTAACACAATTAGCTTCTTTTAGCCACTCACAAACATACTTTCTGTCACAAATGTTATTACCTTTAACACAACAGGGGATTTTATGAACTTAAAAGTAATTTAAGTTGACAGACTCATGTTACTAACCTGTATTTTTGCAGAAAAGAGCACAAGACATTGCTTGATTTGCTGTCAGTCAGCAGGCAGACTTTGCTCTGAGCTCCCAAGTGACACCACAGCACTCACCTGAGGAGCTACTCCCTCTGCTGGTGAACTACAAAAATTACATTCACTAACCTTAACTCTTATCAGAGAAAATACAGTATATGGAGATGGAACCTCTCTTATGAACAGCAACAAAAAACATAATTACTCCACAATGTGATTTACCATTTGAGAGTAACACACCCATTTCAATCCACTGTCTAAAATGACCAAACGGGAAAGGTCATTTTACCCTGACCTTTCAAAGTATGGTCACGAAACTCATCACCCTTCATCTAAATAAGGAGCACCTTATGCATCTAAAAATTTTAAGCTCAAGGATTGGTCTTCCAGCCTTTGAAATGTGACTTCGAACTCTGGCTATTGAAAACCATTGCCTAATTAATTATCCAGGCTGGCAAGGTCTACCAATGGACTCCAAAACAAGAATTGAATAAATATAAAAAGCATAGAGTGATAGAGGTCTTTGAATGTTTTGACACCATTTCATTTCTGCCCAGTTATCTGAATGTCTAAATGAAGTTTAAATTCTTGTGGGTTAAAGGCGGGACTAACTATGACTCTCTTAAGGTAATGTTCATGAGAGTTCTATCAGTATATGAGGGTCTACCAGTGGCCTACAAAAAATAATCTACACTCCCCTTACCTTTCTGAATATGCTAATGAAACTCATCAGCCTTCATCTACCTAATATGAACCTTGAGCAGATAAACTTTCAGACCCCTAGGTTTAACAGCTGGTCTGCAGGCCTGTAAAATGTTACTTTGACCTCTGCCCATTGAAAACCATTGCCTAAAAGACCAAATGTGGAAGGTCAGACTTGTAGGACAGGGTCCTCACAGACAAGTGAACTCACCAACTCATCAGTGGAATTGGCAAGTTGGTGCAATCGTTTCACCTGGATCGACGGCACCATCTTCTCGAGTTTTTGGAGGCCAAGTCCACCATCCTTGAGCCTCGCAAAAAATAAAACATCAGTAGTGGCCAAAGGCAAGTGAACAAACCAAGTCGCGAGTGGGTTGTATTAGAAACCCATAGCATTTGGTGGGTTGGACTCTCAATCCCGTAAGTGCACAAAACATTTTGAGAATTTGAATATTATGCTCTATTCCATCCCAGGTATCACTAATCAGGACCAAATCATCAGCAAAAGCAAGGGTCACTAACGACCAACTTGAGAGGCAGAAGCCCTTTCCAAGTTTACTGAGGGTCTGGATAAGGGGATCAAGTGCCAGGTTGAGGAGCAGAGGCGACATGCATTACTCACATCAAGATCGGGATGTCGGAGGTTGCACAAAATCGACAAATACCACCACCAAGCTCCACTGATCCTTCCTGCTTCGCCTCATCGCTGCCCTTAATGTCTCAATGTTTTCTGCACAGCCGGGTACCCTCACAAAACCTCTTTGCCTCTCATGTATAGGGCAGGCATGCTCCAGCCTCTCCATAAGGATGCGTGAGAACAGTTTAGTGAGACTTGTGCCGATGGTGATCGGGTGCCAGTTAATTACATCATTAAGCAAGGAAGTCTTTCACCTTGGGCAGTAGCACCATGCGACAATGCTTCAGGCATTGGGGGATGACTCCCGTGAATCTCCATGAGTTCAGGATGCGTTCAATTTTATGACCACTGGGATCCCAGTCCCTGTCTGGTCCAGTGGCTGTATTGGCCTTTGTATGTTTCAAGGTGTCACGTTTTTCACTCGCAGTGATGGGTGTTGAGAATGGCTCATTCACTGCAGCGTCAGCTACCTCGAAGTGACTCAAGCCCCTATAAGACACGTGCTTTTCCCACTTATTTTGTGAAACGCCCGCTAAACCCCATCATGCGGTACTGGGCAGTCCTCTTTCATTTGCCCATCAAGGATCCTATTGGCGAGGGCTGAACGATCACAAGTGTACAATTGCTGGAATTGACTGTAAGTCGATCTGCCTGCCCTGCCCGTCGGGAAAAGACCCGAATGCATTCTCACCCTCAGTCCGGCTAGTACTGACTGTGCCACTGTTTCGACCAGTGTCAGGATATGGTCTGCACCCCTGAGCCATTCGTTGATGACATGTATATGCACAACTCCAGGATCACTGTTGGTGGCCACGTACACCTACGCCTGGGCAACAAGCAACTCACGAAGACTCGCAAGCTCATGCCCAGGTTGGGTAGGCAGCAGAAGCCGCTCCAGAGAAAATGGTTCTGTGACATTAGGTACATGTCGGTTTTACACTTGGTTGCGCAACCAGCGTATTTTTGACCTCACCATTTTGCCACGTGGAAAGTGTTTGTCTTCCCCAACACCTTCCGAGACCAGCTGCTCCAGGGTCCTAACCTCATCATCAGTCCGTTTGATGGACCCAGCCAGTGTTGCTATCCGCTTCCTGTTGCCAAGTGAACATGCCTTTCATGGGAACTCAGAGCTCTAACCGATATGAAGCCCCTGCCACAGGCTTCGCAAATAAGCCGTAAGCGTCTACCAGTGCGGGAAGGAACCCTCGACCCTCCGCGCTTCAGAAAATGGCTTGATATAATGTGATGGTTCCCAGAGGATCTGTCAAATTGGCTGCATACATAAAGAACTTCCACACCCCTGTGTGTGGATTTAAAGTGGTTGTCTGCTGTCAAGACAGAACCCACTTCCTTATGACACAGAGGACATGTAACCTTATCTGTCAGAAGCTCAACTCTGACACCATGCACCAGGTACCCGCCTGGGCCGTTACTGGTCATCAGATCGGGAGTGGTGGCTCCCGCACTGGTTGAGGAGGTATATGAGGCACCTACCTGAAGGTCAAAAGTTATTGCCCTGTTGCGATTACCAGACAGTCTGTTTCTTGCTTCATGGGAAGTAGGATCTTGCCCCCTTCCAAGTAATAATACCTTCCAGGGTAGTTTTATAGTCCCATCAAGGTTAGGTCTACCAATCTTAGCCACCCTTCAACTGAAGGACGTTGAGTATGCTGTCATCCTGTACTAGGTACAGCTGTTGAGTAACTTTACCATCATCTATTCGTATTTCGGATCTTGGCAGGCTCACACACAGTACGACCACTAACGCAATAACAATGCTGTTGATCCTGAGAAACTTCGCTGTCCCCTTGCCACCAAGCTCCACCTTCCTACTGTGCTTCTTTCGGGATACGGTGGCTCAGCCAGTACCAGCGGCAGGGTTCGGAAATGTCCAAGCCCGGCTTCCTAGCCCCTGATATAGAGTCAGTAGTGTGTTGTCCTTATTGGCTATGAGCATTCGCACTGCATGTGTCAGTTGCTGGAGTATGTGCCATGTTGTGCAGGCCCTATGTGTGCCACGTGTTTTCGAGGAGCTTGTGCCCATGTGTAGGTGGGACTTTTGTGAGAGCCACTCCCACAGGACATGTCTTCAGGCTCATGATGCAGGGGGTGCAGCGTGAGTGATTCTAAGTTTTTCTTGACGTCTCAGTGCTCAGAGTGCAGGCATGCCCAATCAGCACTCGTCCCACTTCGTACGAAACCTTGAGTCACTCTAGTGCTGCCACTCCCCGGGGCTTGTTTGCAGTGAGTATGGTGGACCCACGTCGCACGTCCCTCAACCTTCACAGCTGTGTGTGTGACCAACAGGATCTGGAACGGTCCTCTCCAAATGAGGTGGTGCTACGTATGTCGGTTGGAAGAAAAGCTGGGCCGCCTGGGCTGGAGACGGTAGAACCACTTTCACCTGCTAAGACAGAAGACACAGAGACTTGTGCAATGCAAGGTCTGCCAAACACAATCTGATATGCACTACAGCCTGTTCATGCCTGTGGTCTGGTTCTAATCTGCT
This sequence comes from Acestrorhynchus altus, assembly GCA_034509495.1. Classification (NCBI taxonomy): domain Eukaryota; kingdom Metazoa; phylum Chordata; class Actinopteri; order Characiformes; family Acestrorhynchidae; genus Acestrorhynchus; species Acestrorhynchus altus. The sequence continues at coordinate 6,601 of JAVGWO010000300.1, read as the reverse complement.
ATTAGAACATTGTGTGTTCCACCGTTCCCATAATAGCAGGATGGTAACTACAGTGTTTTCTCAAGTCAGTGCCTAAACATTGGCTGGTGGTGTTCAGTGCTGAGTGTATGAATGGAGTACAATTATCACTCGAGATTCATTGTTGCAGACCCCACCTTGGAATGGTTTCCGTTAGTAGAGCCTTGACTAATGCTGGTGCATCTTGTTTACCTGTGTGGAAAATCTCACCATATTTAGAAAAGCAGGTATTTTTTTTCTTCAGCAGGTGTTAATTCCACAATCTGCCAATGATGAAAAGGCTCAGTAGCTGGAGGGTGTCCCTGACGTTCAAGAACTTTGTATTTCTCCCCCTTTGGTGCTGTTCAATGCACATGTGAGACAATAAGAACAAAATCTGTGGATAAGCTGATTTAAGCCTTCAGTGTCGTCTGAGCAGCGTTCACATTACCTTTACACACTCAAACACACACAGACTCTCACAAAAACACTAACTCAGACACACACACACACTCGCACTAACTCAGACACACACACACTCGCACTAACTCAGACACACACACACACACACTCGCACTAACTCAGACACACACACACACACACTCCCACTAACTCAGACACACACACAGACACAGACACACACACAGACACAGACACACACAAACTCAGACTCACTCACTCACTCACTAACTCAGACTCACTCACTCACTCACTAACTCAGACTCACTCACTCACTCACTCAGACTCACTCACTCACTAACTCAGACTCACTCACTCACTAACTCAGACTCACTCACTCACTCACTAACTCACTAACTCAGACTCACTCACTCACTCACTAACTCACTAACTCAGACTCACTCACTCTAAAGCTTCTTTATGACGGCATAACCCACAAACACACACTCACTCACACACACCCCCACTCACTCACAAACACTCTCACTCACAAACACTCTCACTCACAAACACTCTCACTCACAAACACTCTCACTCACACAATCATTCACAAACTCACAAACCCCAACTCACTCACACACCCCCACTCACTCACACGCACACACTCACACACACGCACACACTCACACACACACACTCCCAAACACACACACACACACACACACACACACACACACACACACACACACACACACACACACTCCCAAACACACACACACACACACACTCCCTACTGCACACTCACCCAAACACACTACTCCTAAACACACACACACACACACAATCACCACCACAACACACACACTTCCTACACATACACTTCCTACTCACAAATACACACACTCTCACACAATCATTCACAAACTCACAAACCCCAACTCACTCACAAACCCCAACTCACTCACACACCCACACACTCACACACTCCCAAACACACACACACTCCCAAACACACACTCTTACACACTCCCAAACACACACTCTTACACACTCCCAAACACACACTCTTACACACTCACTCACTCTCTCACACACACACACACACTCGCACCACCACACCCACACACACACACACAAACACACACAGTCTCTGCCACACACACAGTCTCTCAGCACACACACAGTCTCACACACACACACACACA
>JAVGWO010000300.1:0-2500 GCA_034509495.1 Acestrorhynchus altus | reverse complement strand
ATTGACATTTTATTTACTTATTTACTGATGCATTTATTTAATTTAGATTTACATTTTTGATTTACTCACTCACTCACTAACTCAGACTCACTCACTCACTCACTAACTCACTAACTCAGACTCACTCACTCACCACCCGACTCGCCACTCACTCACTCAGACTCACTCACCTCACCTCAGACTCCACTCTAAACACCACCTCAGACTCCACTCACCACCTCACCACCCCAGACCCACTCCACCCACTCCACCACCCCAGACTCACTCCACCACCACTAACCTGCTGGACCGCACTAACCCAGACCCACTCCACCACCAACTCAGACCTCACCACCCAGGACTCACTCCACCCCACCTCACCACCACCTCACCTCCCACTCCACCTACTTAGATTTATTTGACAATTTAGATTTCATTTAATTTACTTACTTAGATTTACTTATTTAGATTTACTTAGATTTACTTTCTTAGATTTACTTACTTACTATTTAATTTATTTAATTTACTTTCTTTACTTACTTAGATTTATTTAGATTTACTGATTTACTTACTTTCATTTACTTTAGATTTACTGATTTATTTACTTACTTAATTTAGATTTACTTACTTATTAATTTAGATTACTTATTTACTAATTTAGATTTCATTTACTTAGGGATTTACTTACTAATTTAGACATTTATTTACTAATTTACTTAATTTAGATTTACTTACTTACTTAGATTTATTTAATTTACTTTAGATTTACTAATTTATTTAGATTTCATTTAATTTACTAGATTTACTTACTTAGATTTATTTAATTCATTTACTTAGATTTCATTAATTCTATTTACTATTTAGATTTATTTACTAGATTTCATTTATTTACTTAGATTTACTTATTTAGATTTACTGATTTACTTACTTTGATTTCATTTATTTATTTACTTACTACTTTAGATTTACTTACGCTTACTTTACTTGACATTACTATTTAATTTATAATTTAGATTTGATGTATTTAGATTTACTTACTTACTACTACTTCATTTATTTACTAGACTTTACTTACTTACTTACTATTTTTAGATTACTATTGATATTTTATCATTTCATTTCATTTATTTAATTTACTTAATTTAGACTTATTTACATTTACTTCATTTACATTTCATTTACTTTACTTACTTACTTAGACTTACTTACTAATTTATATATTATTTACTTAATTTAGATACATTTACTTACTTACTACATTTCATTTACTACACTTACTTACTATTTACATTTATATATTTCATTTACTTACTACTTACTTACTTACATTTACTATATTTACTTACATTTACTTACTTATTTACTTAGATTTACTTACTTTACATTTACTTACTTCATTTAGATTTACTTCATTTAGATTCTTACTTACTTAGATTTACTTCATTTAGATTTACTTACTTAGATTTACTTATTTAATTTAGATTTATTTACTACTTTCATTTACTTAATTTAGATTTACTATACTTATATTTACTTACTATACTTACTTACTTACTTACATTTACATTTACTTAGATTTACTTGGGATTTACTACTTTTATTTACTTAGATTTCATTTTTCTATTTAATTACCATTTAGATTTATTTACGGATTTACTTTACTTAGATTGCCATTTAGACTCCACTGCACCACTTCACTCACTCACTCACTCCTGGTTGCCACTGATCTCCCCCTTGGTACTCTGGGAATTTGAGTCTCCCAGAGCAACAGTGTCAAGTTGCTGTCGCCCTCTGCTGGCAGCCTTTCAGTCTCAATACTAACCCCAGCAGAATGGAGTTACAGCATTAGCAATCAGGAACTTCTAGCCATTAAGGTGGCTTCTGAGGTGTGGCATCTCTGGTGCGAGGGAGACATATCGCACTCAGGACTACACAGCAATGAGGTCACTTATGTGCTTAACTTACCTGTTCAGTGTCCTGTTCGCCTGTTTTCTCATTGTCTGCTTTAAAAGGATCGGACTCTGATCTCTGTAAAGCTTCTTTATGACAGCATAACCCACAAACACACACTCAATCACACACCCCCCCACTCACTCACAAACACTCACTCACAAACACTCTCACTCACACAATCATTCACAAACTCACAAACCCCAACTCACACACACACACACACACACACACACACACACACACACACACACACACACACACACTCCCAAAATCACACACTCTCACTCACACACACACTCTCACTCACACACACTCACTCCCAAACACACACTCACTCCCTCCCAAACACACACACACACACACAATCACTCACTCACGAACACACACACTCTCACACACATTCGCACTCTCACTCACAAACACACACTCTCACACAATCATTCACAAACTCACAAACCCCAACTCACTCACAAACCCCAACTCACTCACACACCCACACACTCACACACTCCCAAACACACACACACTCCCAAACACACACTCTTACACACTCCCAAACACACACTCT